>VDFB02288752.1:0-30915 GCA_007258455.2 Sequoia sempervirens | reverse complement strand
TAAGACATCCCCTTAATTAACACGTTCTATTATGACCCCTTTAGACATCCCCTTAAGACATATTATAACCCCTTAAGACATCCCCTTAAGACGTTCTATTATGACCCCTTTAGACGCCCCCTTAATTAACATGTTCTATTATGACCCCTTTAGACACCCCCTTAAGACGTCATTATTTGTTTTGACAACTTATAAATTAGTGTTAGATGAACCCTTACCCTGTCCTAAAATTAATCCCATCCCTAAGCCTTGTTGTATCTGACCCTAATTGAAACCTAACCCTAACTCTAGTTGTCTCCTAATCCTAACCTTTACCCAAAGTTTTATCATATAACCCTAACCTTAATTCACAGAGAAAATTTTGTGGGTCATATTTCTATTTCTTATGTACATAGTTTATGTGATATTCTATTTTTTTTCTTGTTATTGACACATGGAGGCAAGACTTTTATTCATTTTTCATACACTACACACAATCATGATATTCTAAATGGGGGAAACAATGATGAAATTAATTTTCCTTTTGATTGAGCTCCATATTCATCATTTTTAAAATTTATCAAGGTGTACACTAATGCATTCATCACCTAATGGTTACAATTGTTTTACATATACACATTCTATGTTATCATATAATTTATGTGATATTCTATTTTTTTCCTTGTTATTGACAAATAGAGGCAAGACTTTTATTCATTTTTTATACACTACACACAATCATGATATTCTAAATGGGGAAACAATGATGAAATTAATTTTCCTTTGGATTGAGCTCCATATTCATCATTTTTAAAATTTATCATGTGTGTACACTACGTATTCATCACCTAATGGTTACAATTGTTTTACATATACACATTCTTATGCTATCATAATTTATATTTTTTCTAATGATTACCTCTTTCCTTAATTTTTAGTAGGAACACTTTTTTCCATTACTAGTGAGAAACTAATGGTGTCATTTTATAAATATGTACATTAGCTAATTATATCAATACCTTGTTAGATTTTTTCACTATGAAGAATTTTATTTGCTTAAGAGTTTAGAGCAATGACTTTATTTGTCAATTTAGTTAAGGAAAAATTAAAGAATAAAATAACAAAGAATGGTGATATCCATGATATTCAGAAGGTATAGGAATTCCAAGTGCACCAACAATGAGGTAAAATTCAATTTATAGAACTAAATAAGTAGGTAAATCCACATAAATTTTCTCTCATAAAATTAAAATTAATACATGAGAAGGAAAATATCTTCTTGTTCATTGAAAAGAAGATTAAACCTAAAATTATTCTACAATTATGAAGTCTTCAGTAAATTTCACATTAATGTCCTATATTAATGTCTTCATTATGAACATAAAATGCATAAATGTACATGCATAAATTAAAATTTCAAACAATAATAAAGTCCATAATTTATGTAACATATTAAGTGTATGAAACCAATATATTAAGCACACATGAAATAAAGTCCAACAGAGTACATGATAAGTTACAAGAAATATAAAACACATAAAATCACATGTTTGTAGGTCATGTACTGTCTCTATAATCAAGAGACCTCTTCACACCATGCGGACTATGTGGATGACCTCAAACACTCTGTACATAAGAGAAAGATGAAATTAGATGTAAGACAATAAAAAATAATTTAATGACAATTTTATTTATAATCGATCATAAAATTAAATTACCACCATCTCCTTCTAAATCAGATGCTCGTGAGCCCCGAAGAAACCTCTAAATTCTCTAAATCACTTTACATAAACAAGACAAAGAAATTCGGAATTAGATGTACAACTCTACAATTATTATTTTTTATTCAATTCTAATTCAGAATTTATCATATTTTAATTACATACCAGATCGAGGTTGCACTAGGCTCTTCTCCAGGACCTGTCTGTACATGCTCAACTACAGGATGTGTTTCATGCTATAAAAGAAAAAGAATATGTGAAAATATCATATTAATATGTATATATTCAATTTAAAATTTATAATTCACTTTAAATATAATAAAAAAATAAAATTACCATTTCATCTGAGGCCTGCTCTACATGTCCTCCTGGTGGTGTAACTATGTTTGGGTTAGGGCTGAAAGTTGCACCAACAAAGTCCTACAAGATCAAAATTAAAGCATGTACAATTCAATTAGGTTAATATATACATATATATTCAAGTTTGCACATTTTTTGTAGAAAGTTTTGTAAACAACTTGGAAATCAGTGGCCTCACGAGTAACTGCAACATCAAATGTTGTCCCAATGCCCATTCTTATTGTGGTATCAACTCAGACATACATGCATTACAGACATTTAATGCTTATAATATTTACAAGTGTACATGCATGCTTCTATATATCTAGTGAATTCAAAACTCATAAAATTGTAACTATACTCAATGTAAACTTTAAACAAATTTACAATATGAATGTACCTACTTCATGATCTATGTCGCCGATAGTGGAGGAGTGCTTGACAATCCCTCGAGGAATCGACGTGGATGCCGATTGAGTTACCTAAACCAACATGAATATTTGAAACATATATGTGATTCAATTATAAATTTAAAACTCAAGTTAAATAATTTATGATTTCATGGCATAATTTTAAAAAATGAAATCAAAAATATCCCCATATGGGTTGCTGGCATGACCGGGTGTCGAGATATACCGTGGTACGTATGATTGCCCTGCATCGAAAAGTGTCATCCTCAGACACCAAAAAAATTGATTGTTAAAATGTATCACAAACTTTCTTTGCATATATACAACCATAAAAAAATATTATAAAATGAGTTCGTGACATCTAGATGCATATTTATACCGTGGTCAGAGTGTCCTCGCGATGTTCTCGGCTAATTTGCGGAACTCTACAAATGAACTCCATGCGACCGGATGAAATCACCGTAATCTCCCGCCCACCTCGAATCCAGGTGTAGCCTGATCATGTCCATAACACACTTGATGACAACTAGTACATATATGGGGGACGGGTCTCGACACTCCTGGAGCAATACTCAGACCAGCTCCATAAAAAACTCCTCCATCATCATCATCGTCTCTATGCTCCCCACTCACTATCGCAGAAGCGTGCTGATTAAGGTCTCCTACGAGTGTACTAAGGGAACCTAATGTTGATACCAAAGCTTGATGATGTACAAAAGTGTGAATGGGGAGTACCGTGATAAATAACAAGGGTTAGGCATACACGGGCGCCGGGATCAACCCTTGCCCCTAATCTCTGTTGTGGCATGCCGCCACCAACACCCTAAAATGATCTAAAATCAAAATAATTGGGCTTTTGCCCCAAAAAAAACTCTACATACAATTTTCTCAAAAAATACAATGGGCACTCCCAATTAGCATGTGGGGACTATCAAAAACCATATACCATCGATCCCAAAAATGTGCACTCATCTGCGGATGTACGCACCACCTCATGGATATTCTAGATTTGTTGGGTGGAATGGGTTGTCGGGTAACGGGGTCAAGAAAGTAGGGGGCTAGATGGGCTTTTGTTATTTTAAGGTCTAATATTTGTTTATAAGAGAGACCATCAGAATAAAATTGTCTCATTTGTTCTCTCTCTCGTCTATGCCTATCAAGATCATAATCAATCATCCTAATGGAATCAACAACGTTTTGCATTACAGATGCAAAACGTCTCACATGTGGAGCAATCAATGCTTGACTCTGCATAGCA
Organism: Sequoia sempervirens; assembly: GCA_007258455.2. Classification (NCBI taxonomy): domain Eukaryota; kingdom Viridiplantae; phylum Streptophyta; class Pinopsida; order Cupressales; family Cupressaceae; genus Sequoia; species Sequoia sempervirens. The sequence continues at coordinate 27,208 of VDFB02288752.1, read as the reverse complement.
TTGATTTGTGTCTATAAGGATGTGACTTGATCATTTATTCATGCTCTCAAGCAAGCCTCATCAGATGCCATAGGTGCTAGAGGTGGCATATGAGGGGGAGGGGGAAGGGGAGGGGGAGGTGGAGGTGGAGGGGGGGAGGGAGGCGGATCTGGCTGTGGCTCAAGTGGTGGATTGATGATATCATCAATGTTAAAATCATCCATGATATATACTTGATATAATGTGCACCTGCATTTAAAATCATACAAAATAGGACCCATGTGCATACAAAAATTAAGATCATATATTTAATTGAAATAGGATGAGCAACATATATATTAAGCTCTCATATATTTAATTGAAATGCACATATATATACATTGATTGTTCAACTCAAGAGCATGTCCATAAAAAAATAAAAATTAAATGTATGTACATGTACATTTAAAATAAAAAATATGATGCATAATTTGCATGCGTACAAATCATTAAACTAAACTATACATACATACATATACAAATTTCAAAATTTAAGAACTATTATGCAAATTTTTAATACATGCACATACATACTAAACAATAAACTTGAAACATTCACAAAATCTCATTTTATGTCTTTAACACACACATAATTTTTCAGCAGGAGAAATCATGATCTAATAGATAGTCATTAAATATATACTATTATATACTATTCATTATAAGTTCATAAATTCCACAAACTTCACAAATCCATGTCACTAAAAATATCCATATAGAACCAAAATCATAAATTCATGTCACTGAAAATATCCATTTGGAACCAAATTTATAAATTCATCACACAAAATATCCATCATTCACCAAATTTATAAATTCATAACTATTTAAGATCATTGTTTTAATTTATACCAAGTTAAACCATTCAATATAAATGGCCTTAAATAATTGAATACAAATGATAAAATTATATGTAAGCCTCATTTATATGTCTAAGGCACATGTTATTTGAATGAAAATACAATTAACTAAATTGATATTGTATAATCTTGCAGGATCTTATTATTGTTAAATTTGGTTGGGCCTTGGGCAACTTTGATCACCAAATTTTAAGAACTTCTTTAATCCCCTTAAGAAATGTCATATTGTCAACCCCTTAAGAAAATTGAATTACGATTTAGGGTGACAGGATGGCTTAAGGGGATTTACGTCTAGTGAGGTCCTAGGAGAAAATGGCATGGCTCAAATGAATAAAATTTGGTGAAGTTGCCGAAGGCAACCAAATTTCATTAAGAGCCTTTAAAGAAAAAATGATGGCTTTAGGGTTTAGGGTTTAGACTTTAGAGTTTAGGGTTTAAGGTAATAGGATAGCTTAAGGGGATCTACATGCTACAAGATCCTAGGAAACAATTACATGGCATAAGGTAATGAAATTTGGTGGAGTTGCCTAAGACAACCAAATTTCATTAAGAGCCTAAGAAAAAATGATGGCTTTAGGGTTTACGGTTTAGACTTTAGAGTTTATTATTTAATTAGCTAAAATCCCCAAATCCTAACTTTTAATCAACCATTAAGGGGATAATCATGTCACATCCATAGCTTAAAATTAAAATAATTCCAAATCACCAATCCAAACTCAAACTAATGTAACTTACTTCCACTTCATCAAATCTAAAATGAAATTAATAATCTATCCTAGCCATCAAATCAATTAGACTAATCATAGCCATTCATTTCCAACTTAGACCTTCAATCCAAATTCAAATTAGCATTCAATTATTCCCATCTACCTAATCAAGTCAACACAAGCCCTCCATCAACCCAACCACCTACATTTAATTCTCTCTTCCCTCTCAAATTCAAATTCAAAAATTCTCTCATGATTCTAGTCCTCGATTCCAAAAAAACCTAGTCCTCCATTCCTTTCCCCTCAACTCTATAAAATAATGACATCCCCAAATGTTTCCATATGATAAAATTTGTATGTATATGTTATCACATTAGAGAACCAAAGAGCAACTTCAACACATACATTTAGAGCCATAAAAGAATGTTATGGAACATATTATGCTTCTCTAATCTTTCATTATTTTATTTACCTTTCATTAGAAGTAGAGTATTGAGTTTGCACTTGCATTCTTGGTCTAGAATTTCTCTTCTACACTAAGTACAAAAATATAATATTGGATAGCTTAGTATATCTTTCTCTTCTAATATATATTCCCTAGTTCTCCTTATCCATATTTGAGTATCTTAGCATATGTGTAACACGACATGTTAATAATATATCTCATATAAATGTAGGGATGTGTCGCTAATGTCATCTTCAAACATATATAACCAATAGGAGATACTATAAGGTATCCAATATAACTATACAACCTATATAGGTATGACATATGGTGACCTTTGGCTTTTTTTGATATGTCAAGGGTAGTTTTGCAAATATTAGTTTCTAGTGCTTTTGTGAGTTTTCACCACTTGTAAGTTTATTAAGCTACACTTTTGGGTTTTCAACCTAATAGGGATAAACCTAGTAGATTTTTTAGCTTTCCAGCCTAATGGAGATAAATCAAACCACATTTTTTGGTTTTTAGTTGCACCTATCAAGTTATTTGTTAGCTATTAAATTTACAAACATTCTAGGATTATAAGTCTACTATAAAATTTGATGTAAAATAGATTACACATTGAGCCCTATAATTTAATTACAACAATGAATAAATATAGCAACATTTAGTAGACATAATGAAAATCAAGCCATGATAGTAATATAGAGATAATATACAATGTTTAATATAGATAAGTTAAAGAATCATTTTACAAATATATATCTATATATTCACATCATTTTTGTTTTTTCTTTAGATTTCAAATATATCCACCAATCCTCCTTATCTTACATTAACATAAACTCAAAAAACATAGTGGACATGTACACACATATAAAACTACATTAAAATAGTGTTAGATCTTACAATTTTTCAAGGCTTAAATTTCATCCTCTTAGACGATCACTCTTACTAAATCATTGGCATAAATTAGATGCACACAATGGCACATTAAAGGTTTATTCCTCATGTTGGATTCCCTATTTTATATAACTATAGATCTTTATTATATAATTTAAATATATCTAAGCACAAATTTCTTTTATGTAACACATTGATAATTTCAACTCATTATAAAAGCCAAATACAAATTTAAAGGGGGTAAACTATATTTATAAATAAGAATTTAAGTACCATCCCTATCTCCATGGTGTGTCACTTGTTCACTAAAAATCCCTTACATAAATCATCTACTTAGGTCAATCTTATCTAGATTTTTCTTAAATATTAATATTCATAAAATATGGCACAAAGCATATTGATGCATTTCTATCCTTCCACATAAATCTATATAGTATCAAAATATAGGTAATTTTATGGTTAAATTGAATCTCTCTTAATTGTCAAATAATCCATTATGATTGAGGATGGGTGGATTATTATCTAGGATATATATGTATCTGGAAGTGTTTCCAATTGGAATTGCTATAATTATACTTTTATGGCATTCTAGATATTCAAAATAGTTTTCATAAATCTACCAAATAGACCCATTCTTGATATTGAACCTACATAATTTTAGGCATGTCCAATGAAAGATTAGGGTCTAGGGTTCATAAATTTCAAATGCTTTAGTATTATGGGTTTAGATTTTACAGTTTAGGGTCTAGGGTTTAGCAAACTTAGGGTTTTAACAAATTTTTTTTGTTCCAATTCAATTTAGGGTTTCAGTTTTAAACAATTAGGGTTTTTAATGATTTTTTTCGTTTCAATTCAAACTAGGGTTTTCAAATTCAATTTTTTTCGTTTGATTTGAATTTAGGGTTTCAAAAAGCTCGATTTGGATTTGTAAATGCGATGTTTTATTTCATTTCGATCTCTAGGGTTTTGAAATGCAAATTTTTTTATTTTGTTTCAATTAAGGTTTTCAAAATCAATTTTTTTTGGGTTTAATTGATCAATTTAAGATTTAAAAGTTAAAATTTGTTTCTAACACACAATTCAATGTTTTTTTTCTCAATTTTATTAAAAAATGTTTAAATTTCATTGCAAGTTTTCATCTAATTTGCAACTATTGAATTCTAATATAACAATTAAAAAAAGCATTAAAACGTGACATAAATTGAAAAAAAAACATGTAAATTAACGTATTTCTTTTAAAATTTCAATTCAAACTAAAAAAATGTGAAGAAGTGGCATACCTGTAGCTGATGTTGATGTCGCTGCTCAAGCAATTTGTCCTGCTCAAGAAAGAAGTTGAAAACCTATCGCTTTTTAAAAAAAAAATAACAAGATAAAATGGGATCCCGGATTATATAACTCCTAGATCTCGTTTCTATATAAATTGGGATCCCATTTATTAAAAATCGGATCCCGCTCCGGCCCTCGCTATTGGGAGTCCGACTTCGAAACGATCCCGATTTTAAAATTGAGATCCCGCTTGTTTAGGTCTCTGGATTCGAACCATAACGATCCCGCTTTTAAAACCTGATCCCGCTTTTATTAAATCGATCCCGCTTTTCCATGCCGATTTCAATTTTGGCCAAGGCAAAAAACTTCCACATTTCCCTCGACTCCAATCCTTGCACACACACCCTTTGATTGATACGTTATGATGATTTGATATTGATGTTGCTTTGATGATGTATGTCAATAGGAGAGACTAGGTGTCTTGCAGTTATGAGAGACATTTCCGAGCACATGGACATTGATTCCACATTTATTACAATCAGATAGAGATGTGATTGATGCATGTGGTTTGAGTTCATTACTTGATATGCCCGAGGTTCGCCTCAACAGGGCCCTATTGATAGCACTTGCAGAGCGGTGGCATAGTGACACCAACACTTTTCATTTACTGATAGGCAAGATTACAGTGACCCCCGAGGATGTATATCGCATCCTACAGATCCCAGTGATGGGAGAGATAGTTGTATTTGATAGCCGAGAGGTTGGAGGCACTGATTCTTTGAGGAGGATTTTCTAAGATGATCAGATCACTGGGTACTTCATCCCCTGGGGTGAGATTACAGATACATACCCGCCACTACCAGCTATACTTGCAGGATTTATTGGAGGTGTTTTGTGCCCCGACCATAGGTCGAAGGGGTTTGTGATCGGATGGGGTCATGTTTTGGAGAGCATGGTGATGCAGGGGACATGATATGCGTGGGGTACATGCATGCTAGCCCACCTATATGACGAGTTATATCATATCGTATATGGTAGAGGCCGAAGTTTTGTTGTTGGGTGCTCTTTATTATAGATATGGGCATGGGAGCATTTTGTTGTTTTACGTCCATTGACCCGAGGACAGTGACTACCTGGTCGAGCATACGATGGAGATATGCATATTATTGCTCACCAGACTGGAAAAACTAGTGTATCGCGACTATTAGATAGTTTGGATACAGTATGCTGGAGACCATATTTGGATTGTGAGCCATGGCCAGAGGATGCGAGGGAGATGCCTTTTGTATGCACCTCCAGATTTTTGATTGGGTGGACGACATGGATCCTGGAGAGATTTCTTGCTGGGCGAGTATTGCGATAGTTTGGTCGGATTCAGGGTATGCCTGTGGGTTCAGCCATTTATGCGCGGTGACAACCAGAGCTTACAGTGTGGGGACCACAGATTTCTTATGAGGTAGCGGTGGCAGAGTTCACCAGTTTAGGAGCACAGATGTGGGATTACCGGGTGGATGTTCTTGATGCAGGGGCAACACCAGAGTATGTCCAGTATGTCCTAGAGCATCCAGCACCACGTATGTTTGATCCTGATGAGGCTATTGCTCCTATTATTGCTCAGAGACGTCGACAAAGGGACTCGAAGTCAGGGGATGATGATTCAGAGGACAGTGACGATGATGAGAGTGATGGAGATGATGACTCAGAGGGAGATGATAGTGGTATTTTGTAGGGGTGGAGATAGAGGGCAGAGAGGCGAGAGGAGACGCGGGGCAGAGGTGGAGGGGGCGCAGGTGGGACATAGATGAGACACACCTGACCTATCCCTTCAAGATCCGAAGATCTAGTCGATATTGTCTCTGCAGAGTACAAGATGTAGCTTGTAGGCTCAGCCTATCACAAAAGTAATGTGCCTTGATTACATAGTTGCAGTGGATTAGTTGACTTCAGCTTATTGTCGAGAGAGACGCAAATGGGATTGGGGCCGGGGTGAGTGTGCCATTGCCTTAGCAGATAGTCGAGTAGAGAGTAGCAGTGTAGCACCTGGAGGGGTGATATGGATGAGAGAGGCCAGAGCCACCTCGGTGAGGCTGAGCTCACTCGTGACTGATATCACGATGCAGCTCCACCTAAGTAGAGAGAGAGAGTTATGCATAGTCAGCGATTCACCCATGGTCGGTCTCAGACTACTAGCAGGGGGGTGACACACCATTACCTGTGAGGGCCATCAGTGTGATAGGCAGAGGTGATCCATCAGTAAGTGTGTGTAAGTAGGTCCTAGCCAGCCTCCATCGTGAGGATAGCACTCCGCTTCTAGTGCATTGTATATGATATTTTCATGATATTCTGTGGAGGCATTTTGTATACACCTTGAGACGATCCCATTTTTGATGATATTATATCATTTGTAGTTGACATCCTTGTACATTTTGACATTCATTTTTGAGATATATGAAATGCAGTGATGATTTATGATGTGATATATGATGTGTATAATATGATGATTTCATGATTTATGATATTTATATACATGATTTTATGAGATGAAATTTATTTGATGAATGAATGCATGATGTATATGATGTACGCTTTAATTTTATGATTTTCTGATGCAAATATATGAAAAATGTATGAAATGATGTTTTTGTGAATGTCAAAATATACTCAATCATGTTTTCAAAAAGATATAACCATTTGACTCTTTGCCAGATTTTTTGGAAAATTTATGAATGCAAAATGCAGATTCTAACATGAATGCAAATCTATACTAACCATGCAGGACATTCATACAATATTGCCATTTGGAGAACTTATTCATGCTTTTTGTATCATCATAGAGCTTTGAAATGTTGAAAGTTAATACAAGCATCAAAGGGTATGTTAGCACCAATGATGACCTGAGTATTGCTTTCATGATTTTTAATATAGCAAGTTAATACAAGCATCTAGGTATAATTGAACCGAGATGACCTGAGTATTGCTTGCATAAATAGACAAGAGTTAATCCTTTTCCCATGCAAATTCCGAAATGTCATCCATGATACATAGTAGAGCATGTCTCGCGACCTATTTGCATAGTACTAATGATTTCCTCAGAAATAGCAGACAAATAAAAATCATACTCCTTCCTTGCTTTTCTAGTTCAGTACATCATTGAATCACTCCAGAGATATGATAGAAAATAAAACAACCATTCCATTCTTGCTTAAAGTATTTCAAACATTTATTCAGATTAAGATCATCCAATTTGGTTATCATCATTGATATTCTCATTTCGATAGTTGTTTGGATCATGTTGTTTCGATTTCCATTGGCATTGAATAAACATGTTGTGGTTGATTTGATACAACAATGTTTGTTGTGTTTTATCAAACTATTTTATGTCTTTTTGTGATATTCAAAAAGCTTGTTGTCCTCTCCTATTTGTTCAGTGTATGTTTCTGCATTTTTGCCCCCAGTGTAAACACAACCTAAGGATAAAAGATATGTACAAATTTCATCAAGCCATGATGAAAAGATTCCCACTATATGATATGGGTAATGAAAGATATATACATAGAATGGATATGGATGGATGAAAACAAGACATAAACTAATAAATGGAGGAACCCATTTTAATCACAAGTAGCGCTTGTTTGCCAAGTTTTCACTATGTGTTTTTATTGCACTTTTTCAAAACTTTTCTGATTTTTATGGATTTTTTAAGGACTTTTTCTGATTTTTTTGAAATTTTTTTTTTAGGACTTTATATATGATTTTTTTTTATTTTTATTTTTTAAGATGAAATGAGATGATTTGACTAATAGAAGGAACAAGATTCCCCACAATATAAGAGAAGATGCATGACAAAGGATATGGTATTGAAGATTTGGATGAAGTGAATAGGATAAGATGTATGATTTTCAAGAAGATCCTTAACCTTGTCAAGATCAAAGTTGGAAATGTAAGGAATGGGCATAGAAATGACCATGAATGATAAGATGGATGAAACTTGTCCCTAAATGTAGAGTGCGAGAGGAATATGGAAGATATGATATGGATGATAGGGAGATGGAGGAAGGACTTAAGCATCAAGTTTCACAACCAAATATCCCTCTAATAAACCATGGTAATGGGAATTAGAATCCTAAATGTTGGCAGATTAATGATATGATGGAAGAATCTAAGGACTTATGCAAAAGTTTGGATTAAAGAAGAATGATGGGGGGTGAATGTTGGATAATGGATAGGAGTTTGGAAGACCTATTGATGGATAGATGGAAAAGTTGGAAAGATCAACATTGACACACACCTTGAAGGGCAGTGGAGTGATGGAGGAAAATGGATTTGGAAAGTGATAGGTTATTAGATGGAAAATTGGAGGAAACTTTTGGATTAGCAAATTTGGATGCGAATTTAGATTTTATTGCTTCTATGAGACTTTTAGGAATCCACATGAATTTTGACTTTGAGTTTTTCTTTGTGGACCTTTGTGGCCGTTGACATTTTTCTTTTTGATTTATGGACCTTTGTGGTCTTTGAAAATTTCCTTTTTGCTTTGATGGGCCTTTGTGACCTTTGGAAATTGCCTTTGCTTTGATGGGCCTTTGTGGCCTTTGAAAATTGCTTTTTGATTTTTGGATCAAATTTTCTTTTATTTTTGCATGACTCTTCGAGGAGACATGTTGATCCTTTGATACATGTGGATTTTGATATAGAACTTTTCATATTTGGCATCCAAATTGCTTCCAAGAGCAATGGGAGGGGTGGATTGAGGTGAATGATATGGAGGTATGATGGATGAGTTAATGAAGGAAGAATTTTGAAAGTGGATCAAGGATGTGTGTTTTTGTTGTTCTTGAAGAATAGGAGATGGAGAAATGTGGGACCCTAATATGGATGAAAGGGTTGATGAGCTAAGGTTGGAATGATAAGGACCAAGGATAGATGAATGGTTTGATGAACTAGGATAAGGACCTAGGATAGATGGTGTTTTTATTGGACTAGGATAAGGACCTAGGATAGATGGTGTTTTTATTGGACTAGGATAAGGACCTATGATGGATGGAGAGTTTGATGGACTAGGATACTTAGGTTGAGTATGAGGTGTATAACCAAGGCCATGAGAATATGGATGTTCTTGGACAGAAAGGGGTTCTAGGATACCTTGCTCATGAAGACCTAAACCTTTTCCTTTGTAATTCATAATTTCACACATTCGTTTACCAATGGGATATGTATTGTTTGTGAAACAAGATGCTAGTCCATTGTGAAGAGGATATGATATGGATGAGAAGATAGGTTTTGGAAGTAAACTAGAATGGATAAAGGAGGAGGATCCCAATTTATAGGTGTGGGGTTCATGGATAACGTGAATAGGTGTAATAGGCTCTTGACATGGGGATGATGGGGTGTTTTGATCTTGACTTGGAAAAGGATTATGAAATGGTATGAAAGGAATATCTTGATCATGAGGAGGATAATCATCTTCATGGGATGAAAGGGTATCCTTGAATGGAAGATTATATTGATCTTGATGAGGAAGGGAATCATGAAATTTTGTAGAAATCATATCTTGATCATCAATTGGTAAGACATCATTAGATAGGATGGAAGAAATATCATGCTCTTGTAATGCAATAGAATCATGGGATGGTATGGATTGATTAGATGATGACGAAGAAGAACTTGGAAGAATGTTTGTCTCTTGAGATGGAAGAGGATTATCATGGGTGAATAATGAAAGGAGGGGATCATCATATGGTCCTTGAGAGATGGGATCTTGATCAAAGATAGGAAGGGTTTGTAGAATGTTTTGATCAAGATGTGTAGATTGAAATGAATCATTGGATGTAAAGGATATGATAGAAGAAGGTGATTGAATGAAATCGTTATCTTGAGTGAAAGAATCATGAGGTTCATTTGGAATTATGGGGGATGAAGATAAATGCATGACATGATAGGATTGGTCAATTTTATTTGAGGGCTTAGATTTGGGCTTCTTATGTAACCTTTGCAAAAATTCAAAAACATTGAATTTGGATGATGTTGCTTTTGGAGGAGAAGAGGTTACATTCATATTTCCGTCAAAAGACTTCATAGTTGTGCCCCCTTGTATTTCCTTGATTTTCCTTTGGAGTGCTCTTGTTTGTTGGGGAAAACTACTAAGATCATTTAATGGAGTTTTAGTCTTTTCAGGATCTTCCTTAATTTTCTCCATATTGTAGTTAGAGGGCAATTTGGCACCTTGGTTTGCTAAGAAAAGAAAGTAGCCTTCTTTATCTCGCTCTAACATCTTGTCCAAAATTATGTGAAACTGTGGATCCTGTTCAACTTCTTGAATCATTTCATCGGTTATCTCATTATTTGAACTATTCCCAGTATGAAACCTATGAAAAGATTTTGTTCCCTATCACCCATGTTGTAAAGTGGACAATAGGTATATACTTTTGAAATGTTCTTCTAGACTTAGATCATAGGTTTATAAGTGCAAAAATGATAATGTCTTGATCTGATAAGATGAAAATCTTATGATATGATCAAATGACGTTTCTAACTCTTGATTGTGGCTTCCAAGATGAAAGGATATCAGAATCCTGTTGGGGAAGTTGAATCAATAATCAAAAACTTGTTTGAAAAGATGCACTATTTTGAGATTTGATCCTAGTCTTGAAAAATGATAAGTGTGATCAATGTAATTGTGAGTTTTAGATTATCTTTACTGAATTAATGTATTGAAAACACATCAAGCAAGTTGTAGAATAGTTGTTTTAAGCCCTATGCTAAACAAGAAGTGTATGACCAAAATGTTGTTCAAAAATTGTTTTCACGGGTTTTACACATGATAAGCACTTCAAACAGACTCACTCTTAGTTCTCAAGTAGGTCATCATAGTAATCAACAACCCACATCTTAAAACTGTGTCAACTCACACAGCCATGTCACCCCCGAAAGGGCGCCCGTGTTTTTGTCTTTTCCAGGTGCGTACTCAGAGTGACAGAAGTGGATACCGGATCCCCTGAGCAAACAATCCTTGGCAGTTATATGGTGAGTATCTTGGGGGTAGATTCTTCCCTCCCCTGCACTGTGATTAAAATGATGTTCGAAAACTGACTCGGTAAGATACTACACTAGGTTCTTAGTAAGGGTTTCCGTTCGGTGCGGCAAATGATAGACTCCCTCGAGAGACCTCCCTACCTTTAGAACAAAGGCTTTGGGGATGGTTATCAATGCACACTACCGTCGAATGGGATTTTTATCAACCATCCGCATTTGATTATAGTGGGTTGAAAAAACTTGGCTTTAGTTGTTCCCACTTAGGTCGTTCCCGTAGGGTGAGTACTTTTTCCCACTACGGAAGGCCTTCTAAAAGGAGCTAATAAAATAGGAAATTGCATGAAGGGAAATAGGTGAGTTTGGCATTTTGATCACCCAGTTAAGGGGAGAGCATAGGCCTATCACCAAAAAAAAAGCAAACACTAATGTATTTTAAGCCCCAAATGAAAATTTTCTAAGCTAAGTGAAGATTTTGCTTCACACAAATAGAAAAATTCTTTTTAAGCCAAAAATAAAGTGTGAAATGTCTACCCTATGATTGCTTCATTTTACCTTAAATGTCTACCCTAGGATTGCTTCTTTTTAAGTTACGTGTCTACCCTAGGATTGCTTCATTCTTTTAAAGTTATTATTGTCCGCGGTCGCGTTGGATTCAATCAAATTAAATTACAAATTACATTTTGTAGCCTTTTCAAAAGTGCGCTATAACAGACATCATAGGCGTTGTAGGAATCTTCAAAGGCACTGTAGGAATCTTCAAGGGCGCTGATTATCCCAATGCTTTTCCAGCTCCGTATGATTCACCAAAAAGTCACCAAGACAAGAAGAAACACATGCATGCAAGCAAAAGTGTATTAAATCCCAAAACATGCAATTTTTTTAAATATATGCAATTTTTAAAGTTGTAACTTTGTCAAATCTGATAAAAACTCACACCATTATATAGCTTATGAAATTCTACCCCATTTAAAAAAAAAAAGCTTTGAAAAAGACAAAAAAATGACCAAGATACGGCCATTTTAAAATTTTCTATGAAAAATGTTGTTTGTATGCGCTGCAGGATGCCTTAAGGGCACTGCAGAATGAATTATATGCACTGCAAGATGGATTATATGCACTGCAGGATGAATTATATGCACTGCAAGATGGATTAGATGTGCTGCAAGATGAATTATATGTGCTGCAAGATGGATTATATGTGTTGCAAGATGAATTATATGCACTGCAATATGCTTCAAGGGCGCTGCAAAAAGTATTACGGGCGCTGCAAAACCTATCAGATGCGCTGAACTGGAGATGAAGTTTGGAAGACGTGTTTCTTGCGCTATTCCGCTATTTTTTCCTATAACCTATCAAAAAAAACTACAAACAGATATGAGAAACAGGGGCAAAGAGCCCCACGGTGGGCGCCAAAAATGTGTATGTCTTTATTTGTAATCTAATTGAAAACACAAACACAATTAACAGAACTTTAAACTAAAGAAATTGAAATAAAACTTCTTCAAAAATGTTCTGTCTTTCTCTATCTACAGTGATTTCTTTTGAAGCTTATGGCTCTCAGATTGTGTAAGCTCAACTTCTCCAAATGGCAACCTGTAGAACGAGTATGCACAGGGGCTGTGAATGAAAAATGTCATGATTCTATGCTATGATTACTATGATTCTATGCTATGAAAATACTATAAATGCTATGAATGCTATGAATGCTTACAATTTGACTATAATTTACTTTCTTAAAACTTCTATATGATTTGGAGTTCCTGGTAGTCATACTTATAGATTTTTGCAGGCACAATCCCAGCTGGCAAGAATCTACGGCTATGAGATTGTCTGGTAGGTTTGAATGGTGAAAGATGAAGAAGTTGAGAAGAAGATGGAAGAGGTTGAGAGGTTGGAGAGAAGGATGGATTCCTGTCTTCAACCCACGGGAACAAGCCTGCACAGAAACAGAGAAAATTTAATTTTCTGTTTTGGTAGTTTGTTTCATGGGTGTTGAAGATAAATCCTAAAATTAATTAAATAAATAAATTTATTTAATTTCATTTATTGCATTTTAATTTTTTGATTTTTATACTATGGAAGATTTAATTAAATATTTTGTAATATTTAATTATGACATGACTTTAGAAGAATATAAAATATTTAGAAGAATTAATTAAATATTTTATGAATATTTAATTATAAATAGATATATGAATCAAATTTGAAATATTTAATTATAAATAGATATTTAGAAGAAGAAGAATATTTTAATCTGGATAATTAATATAAATAAATCGTAATATTTATTTAATTAATTAAGAAATGAATACGAAAAAGATGATTAAATAAACTTATTTATTTAATCAAAATAAAAGAATGAAGAAATATAAATAAATTATTTAAATTTATTTATATGCAGATAGAATTTGAAGATTTTAATTAAATATTAAAAATATTTAATTAATTACCAGACAATATGATGTGACCATTTTTAAGTGTATACATAGAGAAATAAGGCCTAATTGGGATGCTCTTTGCAAAGCGACCAAATCATTCCTCAACCTTGGTCACAGTCTATTAATTCCACATTCTGTTGGAATAGTCCATACAAAATCTGCTGCTGGAGGACTTTAAGATCTTTCTTGTTACAATTTTGATCCATATGAATTCTACAATGTTTATAAGTTTTGAGGTCAATCTGTGCATAAACAACATCCGCGAGTGTAGTTTTCCCAATTCCCCCAAGACCGTACACAACCACAACAATCGGTAATGCATCCTGTGCATTCAAATCAAGGAGTTGAATTACACTTTTCAGTCTACTCTGGATTCCAACTGTAAGTTTTGCAACAAGACTGTGTTAGGATTTGCTCAATTATATAACAAGAAAGAGATGATAAAATAAAAATACCTTTTGAAGGATGGCCTTACCACGCTCCTGGTATGCATAAATGTAATACCCCTCATACTGTTTAGACTTATTATTTTCTATGTGTTGGTTTGATACTGTGATGATGCTATTATTGCTTGGTTTGGTGGTTTGATTAGTAGACAGTTGGTGATTATGCTTAAACACTTGAGGACATGATTATTTCATATGACATTGTGGTTGATGATGTTAGTTGATTTTCAGAATTAAATTATGATGCAGTTGATAAGTAATCATGTTATCTTATGATGGTTTGTTTAGAATGTTATTTCATCATTGATATTGTAATTGTTAGCATAGCTTAGGTGAGAGGACAATGTAGCACCACTCATTTACGAGTGTCCTGCTATGCTGCAATTCCTTCTCACGATAGGATGTTTGATTATATATATAAACATGTGTTACTTGACATTTATTGGTATGTAGGATTGCAGGAATAAGTTTTGATTCCACCTGCTTCAGTAGGATAGGGCGAGCATTAAATTTTCCCAACGGGTAAAATGTTGAAAAAGGGAGTAGGTTTGGAAGTGTCCCTGTCCCAAGTCCATCGTCTATTGTGAGTCGTGTCATAACTGAAGTTTTATCCTTGTTGTGTAGTTTGATTGTTGAGTATTCATTGTATTTATGGTTAGCGTTTAATTAATTAATCTTATTTTATAAAATAATTAATTAATGTTGCATTGTTATTTGATTTAATTATAATTTAGTAAAATGTTAAATTTAAATATATTGTAAATTAAAAAGTGATTTAATTAATTGAAAATGTAAATAATTATTTAAAATTGATATTGATAAGGATAATTAAATATTATATTTTTATTAATATTAAATTAGCAAATCTTGTGTAGATAATATCTTAAGGAAAATAAATTATTTTAATTAAAATTGTAGATAAGTTGTGCTTTTAAAAAGCTGGAAAAAAGACCAATAAGGAAAGAGGATTTTTGAGAAAAGAAAGCGGAAGAGCTTTATGGATTCTTTATTTTTTTGATTTATTATTTTTATGAGGAAACTATTGAGACACAGAAGTTTCTCTCTTTGTTTGGATCTGGAAAAGAAAAGAGAAGAAAATACAGTTTTGGGTTTTGTGTTTTTCTGGGTAAAATTATTGTGGTTTTGAAGAAAAGTTAGATTGGAGAAGAGAGCGGCAGGAGGAGATCGAGAGGAGGCTACAGAAGGGATTCTTCTTCAGACGAAGGACTCTAGGTTTTCTCTTTTTAAATTATTAATACTTTGTTGATTTGTAAACAAATCTGGTTGCTATGTTTTCAAAAATTGATTAAATGAAATTATGTGATTTGAAAATTTATTCGTATGAAACCCTTGAATCTTCTGTTAAAAATATTAGTAAATCTTGTTGAAATTATTTAGTTTAGTAGTGAAAATTATTGTTTTTTTTTAAAATAAAAATCATTTTTGATTGAAGGTTGAATCTAGCATATTAGATCTGTAATAGGCTTATTATAAAATCTGCTATTATATTGTTGTTCTAAATCTCTGGTTAAATATATAATTATATATATATATACATATATATTTTTTTTCTTTAAACCATTTGAATGAATATACATTTATCTTACAGATTTAATATTTTGAAGATATTAGATAAAATATATTTAATTAATGTTGTGTGCTGTTACTGTTCGTCTGTATTCTCGTACAAATTAGGGTTTAATATATATATACTTTAATAATGTCTGAGCAAAATTGATTTATTATTGCAATTCGTTTTCTTTTATTAAATATAAGTTTTGTATATATAAGAGAAATGTAAAATAAAATAAAATTTAAATTTAAAAATTAAATTTTATATTGTGGGGGGTGGACGGCCGGCCGCAGTCGTACCGTCCACGGGCCCCAAGTGGTGGCTGCAATACGCAGTCACTACTGACTGCACACAACAGCCGAGGCTGCTGGGCGCAGCCAGTGGGGGCTGCATACCCCCCCACAGCCCATAGTGTGGGCACTGGCTTCAATGCGGGCCTTTTTAAAATTTTATTTGGTTGTTTTTTTAATTAGTTTTAATTAAATTAGTTTTTTTTTTTAATTTATGCGTTTTGTGAATTATTTTATATTTATATTTGTATATATATTAATATATATATATATATTATATATTATTTAATATATATTTATTATATATTATCTAGTATATATATATAAATAAATTAATTGCCAAATTATATAAGGAAGTTTTTTTTTAATATTTGATTTTATATATATGTTGGGATTGTAAATTCATTATAATAATAATTTTTACAAGTTAGCATAATATAGTGAAATTGAAAAGATTAGGAATATGCTATGTGATTATTATTAAATTGATTAGTAAAAATTAAAAGATTCAATGTTATAGTGTAATTGTATGAAGTGGGAATATCTTGTGTGTTTTGGATTTAATCAAACTTTCTCGAGTATTGGTTTATGAAGTTGGTGAAATTTATTGTGCTTGTAGTTTGTTTGGTGTTGATTTATGAGTTATGTACTATTGTGATTGTTCATTATGTTTAATTTGATTTTCTTTCATTCGGGTTTGGATCATGAGGGAAAACCCTAGAGTTAACTTGTCTTTTTATAGGAACCTAAGATGTGTTTAGGACTTCCAGAGGTGGGATACTAATGTTAGTTGTGATCTCGTATTTTGATGCTTGGTCTATGTTTTGACCATGGTTATGATTTAGTTTTCTCTTGGATTGTACCGTTTGTGGTTATGTTTCATATGATTGTGGGCGAGATGGTTAATCCTCGGAGATGAACTATTTGATTGGTTCAGTATTTCTTGTGGTGCAATCCTATTGAGTTGGTTATTTATGTGTTGAGTGTCTAGAGAGAGTGGCTCTAGTGGGGGTCTGACGCACAAAGGGGTTGTCAGGGTAACCCACGTAGAGTTAGAGTAATCAGTGATAACCTAAGAAATTAATCGTGGGTAGGGATTAAACATTAATAAGATAATTGTGAAGCTTCGTCCGCCTGTTAGTGCTATCACAGACTAAAGGGGACTGAGAAGGTCGTGGTTGGCAAGGTCATTGCCTTGTCTTCACGAAAGGTTAACGACTCTGCATGAGTAACCCTATCAAGTGGCGCCTTGAGATAGGATGTCAGGAGAACCATAGATGGAGGTGACACCTTAACTTGGTTGTCTAGAGAATCCATGTAGAGATGGAGGCGGCACCTTGTGATAGGATGTTTGGATAATCCATGTTAAGCCATGCGATGACACTCTCCTCTAACATTCTGTTTGTGTTGTTTTACTGAAGTCCTCTGGAAGTGATTTATTGATTTGTCTTTGGTTATTGTTGGAAGTAGTCTTTGATATTATGTCTTGAGTTTTATTGATGTTGTGTTTTGTGAACCTTGTTGTAATTTTTGGAAAGTGGTCTGTTGCTTTGTACAGAAGTGGTTTGTTGTTATGCCTTTTGGTTTTATTATTGCTTGGTTTCTATATGATCTTTGATATTAAGTTGTCTATTTGGAGTTAGTCTTTGTTAGTGTTAGACGTGCTTGGTCAGGGATCTTCCTTTTCTACTCCCAACATGGGGGTGGTTGGGTGGAACGTGCTTCGCACCCCGTTGGGTTCCCTTTTTAGTTGCAGATGTATCTTTGTTGCAGGGTTTTGGCGAATGTTGTTGGTCCAGTGTTCTTATGTTCCAGATGGATGTTTACACTTCAGATGTAATTCATTATTGATATATCATCTCCCATGTGTGTTGGGATGACCTTGATGTAATTTGTATATGTGGTTATTATGATGTATTTTTAGATAGTTGTATTGTACTATCTTATGGATGTAATGTATATTCAGGCCATGTATTTATTTAGGAACTTTCACTTGTTATAGTTGGTTATGTTGAGTTGTATCTGTCGAAATATGTAACACTTTATATCTTTATAATTTCATTTATTGTCATATGTACTTATGGTACTAATATGGTTACTGTTAATGGATATTTTAAATGATGATATGAGAATGAATGGATTTATGTAACTGTTTAATTATGGTTTAATCTATTATCGTTGTTATGGGTTAGTATAGTAATGTCACCTCGTGTATCCCAATAGAATTAGTCGTGCAGCTTAATACATTGTTATATTGGAATACTTAAATACAATCTTATGTTCTTTTAAAAAAAAAAATTGTTTCGTTGTTATTAGATCCTTTGGGGTTTGCATGGCGAGGCGTTACAATAAAACTCTTGAGACTGGGGAGCAATCTTTGCTTGTCTTCTTTCTATCTCAGTTGCACCCAACAATGTGAGATCGGCATATAAGCGATTTATTTTGTCTCGAAAATCTTGCAAACTCTCAGCATTCACGGAAGTAGTAAGAAACCTTCAAAGAATTCAAAAATTAAATTTGACATTCAAAAGTAGACCCTAAATTTTACATCCTAATCTAAGATTTTAATATTACCTCATAGAAATTCTTATCTCGGAAACTATAATTACTTTATTATGTGAAACAGGGTGCTTTGACACCTTGCGTTTCCTGTCCAGACTATAGGTAATAAAAGAATGCAAACAAATGTTACTTCAATCAACCCAACAGAACGACAGCTCCAATAGCAACGGGCTTGATTAAAGGCATGAGCATCAATACCTGGATCTTAAGGAATTTAAGACCCCAATTTGATAATGAACTATGGAAGGCATATAAACTGCATTAAATTAAATAAGAAATATCCAATTTGAGGGGAAAATGAACTACCAATTTTTGTGAACATAGTAAGGAATGACTTTCAAATAAGATTAAATAGATAATTTAACTAACCTAAAAGAATCTATCCTTGTTGATTGGGAAACACACATGGTGCATCCCACCACAATGCATTGGACTACCTCATTTAGTTTATGCTTCTGCTCTAGCATTTGATCATTCAACTACACAATATGCTTTGCAAGATTAAACATGTCTTTGAGAAGTTCAAAACACTCTCTATAGTTTTTGGACATCTGACTAGATCTTTCTAATGCGAATCCCACCATAGAAAATGCTGCTAGCAACCAATGAATTTTCCCAGCAGCCTTGAGAAAATTCATAACTACTTTCTATGTCTCTACACTTACTGTATTCTTGAAATCTTGCTGCACAAACAAACAATGTAAATAGTTCCATTAATATGTAAATTAACATCTCTTATAATTTGAAGTAAATAAAGAATGTTTAGAGTTAATCCATCCCATAATTAATAAATACTTCACCACCCATTAAAAATTTATAGCTCTCAGATGCAAATTTAACCTTGTCATGAAGTCTGTCAATGTGTTTTTCTACTGTTTCCAGCAATGTTTGGCCATCCTTGATATAAGGACTTATTTTTGCTTCTTCATCTTTCTCGTCTGACTGCATGTGAGAACACAAGACACTTATTATTCAGGGTGAGGTAGAGTGGCAAGCTATGTTCAGTATAAAGCTTATAATGAAACTAAAACATAGGAATGCAAAATTTTAAAATAATTATAAGATAAATAGAAATATAGTTTAAGAGAAGGTAATGTCTTAAATATACAAATTCAAAGGGGATAGAGTATGGATATCAAGTAAATAAAAAAAGCATTCCACTCAAGAAAGTTGCCTTAAACATCAAACGAGTGTCTGGTTGGCAGTAACCTGATAAACCAGGTACCTAAGTTTGCTATATAAAGTTAATATAACATGGCAGGTCTAAAGTGTAGATTAATGATATTAGATTTTCTGTTTTTGAATTTAATGAGTACATTAGAAGCACATAGATAAAAATTTGGAACTTGATTGATTTTCACTTTTTCTATTATGCTTTATGTGAAGAGAACTTTCTAAATTTAGATATATATTCACATGTTTAAATTTTAGTAAATGATTTCTATGTATTTTTTCAGTCTTTCTATTGTTGAGTTTTTCTTTTTTGTCCAAATGGTAAAATTATGTATAATATATATTGATGTATAATTGAAATAAACACACCACTTGAAGTTTTATTTTAAGGGATAATGTGACCAAATCACATGTATTATTGTTGAATTCTTTCAATTAGCATAATAAATGGCATTGTTGTCGAGTTCAACATGGACTAAAAAATAATGGTAACTTTATATTTTGATTGAAAGTTTATTGAAATTTTTGAGGACTGTCTTTCATTATTGTAATATTGATCTATATGATAAATTTTTCTTTTTGTATTAAATGTTGTTTTGATGCACCACCTAAAATCTCTTTTTGTAAGCTAGGTCTAGATCATTATGGGCATTATCTTGGCACTAATATGGATTAATTCTACTAGGTTTTTGGGGGTATTGACATGATAGCACATGCAATAACATTGACCAAAAGACCTCATGTTGTGGTAAATGTCTCATGTCAACTATAAGTTATTTAATCTTTTGTAAGAAATGGTGGAAAATTTTGGTTACAAGTTGTTATTGTCCATCATAGCATTATATTTAATATTTTCTTTATCTTTCTAGAAAAATTATAATATTAATTTTCTCAACAACCCTTTCATAGCTATCTAGTCAAAATCCAACCGAGTCAACAAAACAAATTCATTATTTTCAGTACCTTTATTGATGCGCTAGTAAGACAATATTTTTCTTTCATCTTTAAGTGCCACAAGTATAGACAATTACCTCTTACATATATCTCGACATTCGATTTCAAGGGCGTAGGTGTAATGAGTTTTCAACAGTAAAAGTTAGACATTGTAAATACCGTGGCTTTGTTACTTTGAGCTACTTTGTTCTTTCATGATCCTTTTGTAGAATTTGTGCTTGAAATTGAGGGTATTGAATACTTTTTATTCAACCCATGATTTATTTTGAGAGTTGGTTTTGTTTTGGAAAAAGAGGCATGTATACCAAATGATACTCTCTTAAATTTGCATGCTCATCTATTGTAACCAAACAATAGCTAACTGACCCATCACTACCTATTTTTGCTGAGAATAATTATAGGTACATAAAGTTATGAATGCAACATCCTTATTTTAATTAATTCAACTACCTAAATGGTAGACCAATCCACCTCAACAAGAAGACTCAATCCCCCAGTTCCAACTGAAAGACTCATCCTTTCTAATTGCCAACATGAACTAAATCAATTCTCTCCCATCTAACTATTGACAAACTCAGTGTTGCTACTCAAATAAAAAAGGGGACACTACAATATTTTACATCTTCCATTGTTAATAAATTGTGTAAATTACCTTCTTTTGCTCATCTATAGAGTAATGGTACAACTAGGATCAACTCTTCTCTCAATAATCTCAGCATCAAGCATTTTAGTAATTAAATCAGTCTCCAAAAATGTTACAACTCACATCTTTGGTCAATATAGATTTACCATGGCCCCCCTTTTCCATTTATTTGTCTAATTTTTAGTATCTGACAAGCAAGTAAAATTTGATGTAGACTAAAAAGTGTAACATTTCTTCAAAACCATAGACGAGTATGGAAAATAAAGGACTTCAAAACAAATATTATCGATCAACATTAATAAAAAAATATTTTAATGCAACAACTTTGATCTATGGATATTTCTAGGAAATGTCTTTGTTCAAGTATGTTAGACATAATTATAAATTAGAACCTTTTTATACAAATAATGCAAACTCCTTCAAAATGACAACCATTGTAGTTGAGATTTGTGTACGGGTATGAATCTGATCTAATTAACATACGTAACTATTGCCAAAATGTTTTGCATAGGAAACCCAAACTAATTGTGGGTGTGAACTAATCCACCTTTTAGAGAGCCTTACAAGGGCCTATATGTAGACAATATGCACACCAATTAAAAATGCACCTATGAATTTGTGGACATTATCATAGCTTTGTAAAGGATAGAGATATTTTTTGGAAAATTTTGATCATTTTCTTTTGATAATTTTTTTCCTAAAAGGATTTTTAGTTTCCATAATGAAGAATTTTATTATGAGACTTTATATATTTCATTTACTGACTACTAGCATAATCAAATTTTGTGAGTACTCGTCATTTTTTTCTTTGTTTATGTTACATTCATACCTATATGTTCCAATATGATAGTGTCCATGGCCAGTGGAAGAAAAATGAACTGAAGGTCAAGGATGAAAAAACTTTACTTTTTGGTGACACATGTAGTTTTATTTGGTTGTAGGTAATAAGTCATTTTAAATGTCCAATGATAAGCTTCCATGAGATATTTCATGAGAAAATTGTTTACAGGGGTCAGAGTTTTTTCTTTTTATTTGATGTTTTGTTATGCATATTTATATACATGTCTAATCCAATTCAATTCTTTAGAAATCCAAAAGAAATTCCTTGGGGTGAGGTTGGTGCAGAGTATGTAGTTGAATCAACAAGAGTCTTTACTGATAAAGAGAAAGCAGTTGCACACTTGAAGGTATGTCATTTTTGACCTATAATAATTTTGAATTAGCAAGCTTTTGGTAGAAGACTATGTGCAAGTGTGTTTTCATATCAGCATTTTGGATCATTCTGGGATCCTTTTGGTAGATGGGTTTCTTCATCTTGATGATTGGATCACAAAAAGTGATTTGCTGATACAAAAAAATTGCACAGTAATGGACCATGGAAATATCATGTCTCTAATACTTTTATTATATAAGGTATTGGATATTTTTTTCAAGCAACTAGTTAGTTACATTAATGTTGTTCTAGAATTAGGAATGTGATTCTAGATTATCTTAAAGTTAGCAGCAGTTCATGTGTAGACATTATGGTTCAATTCATATAATTTCATTTTGATGTTTCATAGATCCCACAGGCTATACCTTGGATGTTAATGAAATTGTTGTCTCTAATAATAAGTTTTAAAATAATTTTCTTTGTATTGATGCAAGAGTGTTGAACTTAACTAATTATTTTTAAGTGACTCTTTACTTTAGCAGGAAATAGTAATTTTTTTCTTCTTGTTGGTCATTCTCAGGAAGGTGCTAAAAAAGTAGTCATTTTAGCTCCCATCTAGGATTCCCCAATGTTTGTTGTTGGGGTTAATGAGGATGAGTACAAATCTGATTTGAACATTGTTTCAAATGCCAGTTGTACCACTAACTACCTGGCTCCTTTGGCTAAGGTTTGTAAGAATATGTTAAATACTTGAATCATACAATTTCATATGTATTTAATGTTTACGCATGAAAACACTATATTTTTACTTGAGAATAAAATTTAGTGTTCTGGACATAATTTTAAACTCTTTTTTTCCTTTTCAGGTGATTAATGATAAATTTGGCATTGTTGAAGGTCTTATGACAATAGTACACTCCATCATAGATATGTTATAGTATCTCTCACTGGAGTGAAAATTTATTATCTTTGTTTCCTATCAAAGTTGCATTAAAATATCCATAGATCAAAGCTACTGCATTAAAAAATTTAATGCAACAACTTTTTTAGGTGCATGGTTTCAAGTTTCCTACCGTTATTTTCTACTTTCTTAAAAATATTTATCAAATGTTTTATATCTCAATATAATGTGTATTTTTTTTGTTTTTGTAGAAACGTATTGATAAACTCCAAGAAGGGGATAAAGTTGGGGTGTTGGATCCATTTGATGGTGTTGTTGTGGGAATTGGGTAGATTCACTCACTATCTATTGTAAATGGAGTCAAATTGAAAGGAATAGGAGATGCAAATGTAAATATTTTAAAGGTCACAAGTAACATACCCTTTGCTTATGAAGACAAAATAGATGGAGCTATTTGTCTAAAAGAGAAAGAAGGGACCTTCACACGGTGGCCACTAAAATATTTGAAAAAAATGACATAGTTGTTGTTTATCATGTACTAGTTGTTAGACAGCTTGGCCCACTGCTTTATGCAATAGTTTGAATGTGTTGTTCAGGGATCTTAGTGTTTTTTTAATCTATTTTAGAGCTTTATAAGCCAAAAAAGGCATTGTAACTCAGTTTTCTTAGTCACAACACTGAGAAACACACTTTGTAACAAATTTTTCAATAAAATTTTAGTTTTTTTCCTTCTTAATATATGTTTCATTATTTGCAAATGAAAGATTGATTATGTTTTTCTATGTTTTATGTTTAAACCTCAAAAGCATTGTCGCATTTCCAACACTTTAGGCAGAAATTAGTGAACAAAAATAATTAAATAAACTACCAATTGACTAAATATACTACCAATTGACATAAATTAGTGAATAAATATGACTAAATATATGAATAAATATAATGATTATACAATTAATAAACAATGTATCAATATACTACCAATTGATAAAAATCAATGAATTTTTTTTAAATAAACTACCAAATTGATCAAAATGATGATTAAAATTAATGACTAAATACACTACCAATGGACATAAATTAGTGAATAAAAATGACTAAATAAGTGACTAGTTAACAACAATCAATGACTAAATTAATGACTAAATATATCAGTAAATAAAAAATGACAAAATTAATGACTAAATATACTACCAAATCGATCAATCAAAACAACCAATAAATGACTAAAAATGGTTTAGTCATCAATCTGGACATGTTATAAATGACTGGCAATAAATTACTAATGGTGACGTGACCATGTTTAGTCATTTATAAGTAGTTTTTAGTTGTTTCTTAAATCATATATTGATGTTTCTGTAATAGTGGAGTCAAGAGGCAAAACCTTGAGGGAGTACATGCTTTTAAATATGATAATTATGATGGTACAACCAATTATCAATTTGGTCCTTCTTGGTATAGGTTTACAAGGGGATTTAGAGTTGCACTTTTATGGTGATAGGTACACAAGTTGTCTTCGGTTTTGAGGACATGAATTGACATGAGTGGAGACTTTGAATCTCACATGGGTCATAGTTGAGTGTAGGTACATTGATGGCTATGGTTATGGTGTCATGGGTATGCAAGTACATTTATGCATTGGCATTATGTGATCATATATGTGGTTGTTTGGTGGTGTTATGGTTTGGTATTAGGAGGTTGTTTCTATCTCCTAGATGCTTGTATGGTTCCTTGACTATGGTTACTCATTTGTAGAAATGTTTGGTAAATAAAATATGTGGTTGATTTGGTGTTTGAGTCTTGATGTTTACATGATTATCTTCTTTGATATCTTGGTTTGCAGGTTACTAATGTGATGATGAGTTTGCATGTCTCAGTGTTTGGGATCTATGAGTTATGTGATTGGTAGGTTTGTCTAGCCTATTGATTGTAGTGGTATGACTTGGATGTGGACAGTCTATATCCACCAGGTTTGATTCATTGTTTTTATAGACTTTGTTAGTTGGCCTTGTCTATGGTCATTTGTGCATTGGTATGATGCTTTGGGATGAGAGGATGGATGCTTAGAGTAACTGATTAGTTAGTTGATGGGACTTGTAGCATGTAGTTTGATCATGATGTCATGATAGCTTGGTACATGCATTATTTATACACTTTCAGTGAGAGCTTTTAATAGTGATGACTTGGTGGTGTTGGATTGGTTTATGATGGTTTGATGGTGGTTGTATGTATCTTCTTGGTTTGGAGATATTGATTTCACTTGTTCTATAGAGTTGTTGGGATTCCAATTGAGTGTGTGTGGATCTGGATGATCTTCATGGAGGAGATGGCTATCTTCATGTGATTGGAGATGTGGTTTCTTGGTTTAGAGTGTGTTTGATATTATGCCATGGTTTACTCTTGATGATAGCTTAGAGTTTTGGCATGATATGGGTTCTCTTGAAATCAAGATGGCATTGGTGTATGTGATCTTTTAGGAGGAGATGATTAGATCATGATGTCATGATAGGTTCTTGCTTCTATGGTTGGAGCTTTGGCATTGATCTTGGTGGTTCTCTTTGTATTGAGTACATGATCATTTGCTTGATTACTTAATGATGGTGTTATGTTGCATTTGGATTTTGGCATGTATTGATTGGTTATAGGTTCTCATGGATACTTGGAGACGTGGGTGAGGTTGGAGTTCTCTTGTGACTAGAGACATTTTCTTCTGGCCATTACTCTTTGGAGGTTTCGACAGGAAGATAAAAGATCCTTCACTTGGATATGGATGTTAGTTCATGATGGACTGATAGAGGAGATTGTTCTTGGAGTGATTCATGATGACTTGGTTATCCTGGAGGATCATTATCATTCCCCACTCTTGTTCTACTTGATGGTTTATCATTTGAGAGGTATTTTCCCATTATTTCTTTCATATGTGTTATGTTTTGTGCTTTGATTTATCATGGGAATGAGTTGATTCATTGTGATTTAGTTTTGGAGACTCATATGAGGATTATTTAGCATGAGTTTATATTGCTTTGTCTTGCATAGATATGGATCTTGAGATATGGATAGTTAGTTTTGAAGGATTCATTTTTAGAGATGTTTAGCATGGTTATCTACTTATGCATTTGAGTTTATGTTATGATTCATTGATGAGGATTTGAGGAGATGGTTAATGGACTGATTTTTTAGTTTTGGGAATGGTTACTTTGAGTTTTATCTTCTTGGTTAGGGAGGCTTACATCCATGTTAGCATTTATTCATATGTTGTTTGATCTAAGAGATTGAAAGTTGCTTTGGTTATTGTTGAGGCTTCTCATTTGGGGTTGCTAGGAGATCATACTTGACACAGCTTTGCACTTTGAGGTGTTCATAGGGCATGTTTTGGTTTATAGGTTTTATCTCTTCATTATTTGGTTCCTTCCTAGAGATTCATGTTCATATGATTTGGGAGGACGGTGGCAACATATTGTGAGAAAGTATGCAGTTATTTGGGTTGCATGTGTGGATCATTTTTATTGTTCTTAGTACTTCATTGTTGATTATTTATTACACCTTGATATAGTGTTGATTGTTAGATGATATGCTTTGACATTACCTATGCAATGGGAGTTCCTAAATATGTATGTTCTTCATTGATAGGTTTGATATAGGGAGCTTGATTGCAGTTTATGGGTTGCATATGTTGCTGGCATGAGTTTATTGATATTGTTGATACCTAGGACGTATGGATGGTTGGATGTATTAGCATGTGTTGTGGATGTTATTTCTGATCATGTGGGTTTTTACTTGACAACACCTTATTTGGAGCCTTTGTTATTACTTGGATTTGATGCTTGTGTTCTTAGATTGGTGCATC
>VDFB02288750.1:0-31790 GCA_007258455.2 Sequoia sempervirens | reverse complement strand
AAACTCCATCCGAGTCCGACGCTGTAGCAGCAAACGGGAGAGCCAACTAACAGAGCTATCAAAAAGCTACGAAAACAGCAGTTTTGTTGGCTTTCTTCATTAATATTTCAAGTCTTATAATTTGTTGGCTTTCTTCATAAATAAGGTATAGTTTTTATTATGTTCATCCAAGCAAATTTCATTTGTACTCACAAAAAGTAAAAGAAAAACATAAAACACTAAAGGCGTGGGTGAGAAAGAATCCTCCGTATTATCATATTCAAAGATAAGCGCATAAGGGTGGGCACGAAACTATAGTTGCCCAAAATGAAATGCTGAGAGAAGGTAAAGGTAATTACTAGAAAGAAAGAAATACTCCATCATAATATTTGTGCAGAGATAGATATTTCCCAATAGATTACAAGTTTAATATCCAAGAATTCATATCATTTATAGACCTCTATAATAATCATGCATCCGTTACCCGATAAAGTAAGACATTCTCACATTGAAGACTTGGCTAAACTAAGTTCCAAATGATAGGTAATAAATTTTAACACAAATTATTTCTAGCAACAAAGTTCATGCAAGAAAATATTTTTTACAAGAAGAAATTATGTTACAAACCAATTCACAATGTCCCATAAATGTAGCAACCATGAATATAGATGGTCCCATTGGAGGTAGAAGAACATATTTATAACTTCCATAGTACAGGATTGATGCCATTGGTGTCTGCTTCTGCGGAGCAGAGTAAGGAGGTGAATCTTAAATCGACTACAAAAATTAATATCTTGAAAATTAATGAGACTTTACCATGCATCTACATAATCATTCAGTTCCCAAGTATACGTATGCATTTTATTAATGAAATGAGTGAAGCTTCTAAAACGAGTTATCCTTTAAACTTCAAAGTCCCACAGTCATTAGAGTGACAGATTGGCTTTAGGAAAATTCACCATCAACAATTTATCATTGCAAAATTCACCACCAAATAATTCATCTTCATCACAAATTCATCTCATGGAAAATTCACCACTAGTATTTCATGCGGTGGATAACTCATTGCATATACAATTAGAAAATTTGATTTATGATAATAAAAATGAAAATATTTTTCAATATATTTTATTTATTCTAGTAAATCAATTATACAACAATATCAGTCATCTCTATTATTAATGTAGTGGAAATTATTCTTTTGCAAAAAAATCTCAAAATTTTAAAAATATATATTAAAGATGTTAATGCAACGACAGTGAATTCTTTTACAAAAAACTCTCAAGATCTTGGAAATATATATTAAAAAATGTTAATACAACAGTGAATTGCTGATGGTAAATTTTCCACGAGATGAATTTGTCATGATGATACGGTGAATTTTCAGTAATAAATTGTTGACAGTGAATTTACCTAAAACACTAGCTATTTGATAAAAAGAATAAGAATGATGCAGATTTAGTAGAACAATTGAGGCGAGCAAGTCTCCTAGCTATCTATAATGAAGAAGCAATTAGAACACTATTATTTGGTCAACTTCAAGATTTAAACCACTTCCCATAATATCATATGCACTTGCAGCCACACACTAAAAATTGACTCCCTCTTATCTCTATCTCTCTTCTATCTCTCTTCTACCTCTATCTCTATCTCTATATCTCTATCTCTCTTCTATCTCTCTATATCTCTTTGTCTCCCTCTTTATCTCTGCATAGATCTCTATTTATCTTTCTCTCTATCTTTTTTTCTCTCTTTTCTCTTTTTGTATCTCCCTCTCCCTATCTATATCCATGTCCATTTTTATCTTTGCCTCCCCCTCACTCTCTCTCTTACTTTCTTTCTCTTTTTCTCCCTTTTCCTCTTTATATCTTCTCTATCTTCCTTAAGTGTGCAATGGATACACTAAAGAGGTTTGAAAGGTGAATTATCGTATCCTTAATCAAATGACACATGTGGTACCCTAAGCATAACTCCCTAGGGACACATGTAATCCTTGGATTGTTAGATATAGTGAGGGAGGAATAGGGTGTGTGTGTGTGTGTGTGAAAGATATATGGAGAGAGATAGAGAGGGAAGGACAGGGAGGTAGAGAAATAGAGAGGAGAAAAAAGGAAAGAGATATAGAAGAGGGAGTAATAGAGAGATAGAGGGGGGGGGGAGACAGGGATAGAAAGAGGGAGAGATAAGGATAGAAAGAAGGAGAGATAGAGATAGATATAACTTATGAAAGATAGAGGGGTTGAGAGAGAGATGGAGAAGGAGAAATAGAGATATTAAGAGGGAGACAATGAGAGGGGGATGGAGAGATAGAAAGATAAATATATAAGAAGTTATATATAGAGAGGTAGAGAGAGGGATATGTAGAGAAGGAAAGAGTGAGAGATAACTTGTGATAAAGATAAGTAATAAAGAGATGAAGAGATAAATAGAGAGGGTGAGAGAGAGATAAAGATAAGGAGGGAGAAATGGAGTGTGTATGTGTGTGTGTGAGAGAGATATATATATGAAGTTAGAGACAAAGGGATATATTTAGGGAGAGAGGGAGAGATTCAATGGAGAGAGGATAGAGATAAAATAGAGATATAGAAAGAGGAAGTGATAGGGAGAGATAGAGATCTCAAAAGAGGGAGAGATAGAAAGATAGGTAGTGGGAAAAATGGAGGGGGAAGAGAGAGAAAGAGAGATGGAAGGAGAGAGGAAAGGGAAGAGGGAGAGAATGAGAGAGGGAGCATTGGAAGGATAGAAAGATAGAGATAAGGATTTATATATAAAGAGAGGTAGAGATGAGGTGATATATGTATAAAGATGGGAAGAGAAAGAGAGAGACACTCCTATCTATGTCTCCCTCTTAATCTCTATGTTTTCTCATTATCTCTCAATTTCTCTCTTTGTATCTCTCTCATATTTCTCTATATATTTTTCTTACGTTCTCTCTTCCTCTCTCTCCCTATCTCTCTACCTTACTCCTTTATTGTCCCTATTTATCTCCCCCTCTCTCTACTTATATATCTTTGTCTCCTATTTCATTTATCTACCCTTTATCTCCCATGATACTTAAGAGTATCTATGTCTCTCTCTCTCTCTATTTATTCCTATATATCTCTACCTCTACCTCTATCTCTATATCTCTATTTCTCTTCTATCTCTCTATATCTCTTTGTCTCCCTCTTTATCTCTCCATAAATCTCTATTTATCTTTCTCTCTATCTTTTTTTCTCTCTTTTCTCTTTTTGTATCTCCCTCTCCCTATCTATATCCATGTCCATTTTTATCTTTACCCCCCCTCTCTCTCTCTTCCTTTCTTTCTCTTTTTCTCCCTTTTCCTCTTTATATCTTCTCTATCTTCCTTAAGTGTGCAATGGGTACACTAAAGAGGTTTGAAAGGTGAATTATCGTATCCTTAATCAAATGACACATGTGGTACCCTGAGCATAACTCCCTAGGGACACATGTAATCCTTGGATTGTTAGATATAGTGAGGGAAGAATAGGGAGTGTGTGTGTGTGTGTGTGGAAAGATATAGTGGAGAGAGATAGAGGGAAGGAGAGGGAGGTAGAGAAATAGAGAGGAGAAAAAGAAGAGATATAGAGGGAGCAATGGTAGAGATGAGGGGGGGAGACAGGATAGAAAGAGGGAGAGATAAGGATAGAAAGAAGGAGAGATAGAGATAGATATAACTTATAAAAGATAGAGGGGTTGAGAGAGAGATGGAGAGGGAGAAATAGAGATATTAAGAGGGAGACAATGAGAGGGGGATGGAGAGATAGAAAGATAAATATATAAGAAGTTATATATAGAGAGGTAGAGAGAGGGATATGTAGAGAAGGAAAGAGTGAGAGATAACTTTTGATAAAGATAAGTAATAAAGAGATGAAGAGATAAATACAGAGGGGGAGAGAGAGATAAAGATAAGGAGGGAGAAATGGAGTGTGTATGTGTGTGTGAGAGAGAGATATATATGAAGATAGAGACAAAGGGATATATTTAGGGAGAGAGGGAGAGATTCAATGGAGAGAGGATATAGATAAAATAGAGATATAGAAAGAGGAAGTGATAGGGAGAGATAGAGATCTCAAAAGAGGGAGAGATAGAGAGATAGGTAGTGGGAAAAATGGAGGGGGAAGAGAGAGAAAGAGAGATGGAAGGAGAGAGGAAAGGGAAGAGGGAGAGAATGAGAGAGGGAGCATTGGAAGGATAGAAAGATAGAGATAGGGAGTTATATATAAAGAGAGGTAGAGATGAGGACAAGGCATGCACATTTAAAGAGGTTATATACATTTCACCCCACTATGTCTCCTAAATCTCTATATGTTTCCTAAATATCTCCCTCAATTTCTCTTTGTATCTCTCGCTATTCTGCATATTTTCACGCTCTCTTCCTCTCTCTCTCTCCCTATTGCTCTCACCTACCTTTATTGTCCCCATTTATCTCCCCTCTACTTCTCTATATATCTTTGCCCCTATTTCTCTTTTATCTATCTCTTTATCTCTCTCCCTACATACTTTACATCTACTCCATATGTCTCTGGCTGGTCTCCTCTGGCGATTCCCTGCCCCTGGGATTCCCATTCTATAGATTCATATCTCTCTCTATATCTCTATATCTCTTTGTCTCATAATCTTCTCTCTGATAGATCTCTATTTACCCTTTCTCTATCTTTTTCTCTCTCTTTCTTTTGTATCTCCTCCTCCCTATCTATATCCATGTCCATTTTTATCTTTACCTCCCCCTCACTCTCTCTCTTCCTTTCTTTCTCTTTTTCTCCCTTTTCCTCTTTATATCTTCTCTATCTTCCTTAAGTGTGCAATGGGTACACTAAAGAGGTTTGAAAGGTGAATTATCGTATCCTTAATCAAATGTCACATGTGGTACCCTAAGCATAACTCCCTAGGGACACATGTAATCCTTGGATTGTTAGATATAGTGAGGGAGGAATAGGGAGTGTGTGTGTGTGTGTGAAAGATATATGGAGAGAGATAGAGAGGGAAGGAGAGGGAGGTATAGAAATAGAGAGGAGAAAAAAGTAAAGAGATATAGAAGAGGGAGTAATAGAGAGATAGAGGGGGGGGGAGACAGGGATAGAAAGAGGGAGAGATAGGGATAGAAAGAAGGAGAGATAGAGAAAGATATAACTTATGAAAGATAGAGGGGTTGAGAGAGAGATGGAGAGGGAGAAATAGAGATATTAAGAGGGAGACAATGAGAGGGCGATGGAGAGATAGAAAGATAAATATATAATAAGTTATACATAGAGAGGTAGAGAGAGGGATATGTAGAGAAGGAAAGAGTGAGAGATAACTTGTGATAAAGATAAGTAATAAAGAGATGAAGAGATAAATAGAGAGGGGGAGAGAGAGATAAAGATAAGGAAGGAGAAATGGAGTGTGTATGTGTGTGTGTGTGAGAGAGAGATATATATGAAGATAGAGACAAAGGGATATATTTAGGGAGAGAGGGAGAGATTCAATGGAGAGAGGATAGAGATAAAATAGAGATATAGAAAGAGGAAGTGATAGGGAGAGATAGATATCTCAAAAGAGGGAGAGATAGAAAGATAGGTAGTGGGAAAAATGGAGGGGGAAGAGAGAGAAAGAGAGATGGAAGGAGAGAGGAAAGGGAAGAGGGAGAGAATGAGAGAGGGAGCATTGGAAGGATAAAAAGATAGAGATAGGGAGTTATATATAAAGAGAGGTAGAGATGAGGAGATATATGTATAAAGATGGGAAGAGAAAGAGAGAGACACTCTTTCTATCTATGTCTCCCTCTCAATCTCTATGTTTCTCATTATCTCTCAATTTAACTCTTTGTATCTCTCTCATATTTCTCTTTATATTTTTCTTACGTTCTCTCTTCCTCTCTCTCCCTATCTCTCTACCTTACTCCTTTATTGTCCCTATTTATCTCCTCCTCTCTCTACTTCTATATATCTTTGTCTCCTATTTCTCTTTATCTATCTCTTTATCTGATCTCTCCCTATGGTACTTTATATCTATCTATGTCTCTTATATTCGCTCTCTCTCACACAGTATCTCTATCTTTATCTCCTCCCTCTCTTTCACTATTTATTCCTCTAGTATATCTCTACCTCTATCTCTATCTCTATATCTCTATCTCGCTTCTATCTCTCTATATCTCTTTGTCTCCCTCTTTATCTCTGCATAGATCTCTATTTATCTTTCTCTCTATCTTTTTTTCTCTCTTTTCTCTTTTTGTATCTCCCTCTCCCTATTTATATCCATGTCCATTTTTATCTTTGCCTCCCCCTCACTCTCTCTCTTCCTTTCTTTCTCTTTTTCTCCCTTTTCCTCTTTATATCTTCTCTATCTTCCTTAAGTGTGCAATGGGTATACTAAAGAGGTTTGAATGGTGAATTATCATATCCCTAATCAAATGACACATGTGGTACCTCGAGCATAACCCCTAGGACAGATGTAATCCTTGGATTGTTAGATATAGTGAGGGAGGAATAGGGAGTGTGTGTGTGTATGTGTGTGTGTGTGTGTGTGTGAGAGAGAGAGAGAGAGAGAGAGAGAGAGAGATGGGGAGAGCAGAGGGAAGGAGAGGGAGGTAGAGAAACAGAGAGGAGAAAAAAAGTAAAGAGATATAGAAGAGGGGCACAAAGAGACAGAGGGGGGGAGACAGGATAGAAAGAGGGAGAGATAGGGATAGAAAGAAGGAGAGATAGAGATAGATATAACTTATGAAAGATAGAGGGATTGAGAGAGAGATGGAGAGGGAGAAATAGAGATATTAAGAGGGAGACAATGAGAGGGGGATGGAGAGATAGAAAGATAAATATATAAGAAGTTATATATACTAGAGAGGTAGAGAGAGGGATATGTAGAGAAGGAAAGAGTGAGAGATAACTTGTGATAAAGATAAGTAATAAAGAGATGAAGAGATAAATAGAGAGGGGGAGAGAGAGATAAAGATGAGGGAGAAATGGAGTTTGTATGTGTGTGTGAGAGAGAGAGAGAGATATGAAGATAGAGACAAAGGGATATATTTAGGGAGAGAGGGAGAGATTCAATGGAGAGAGGATAGGGATAAAATAGAGATATAGAAAGAGGAAGTGATAGGGAGAGATAGAGATCTCAAAAGAGGGAGAGATAGAAAGATAGGTAGTGGGAAAAATGGAGGGGGAAGAGAGAGAAAGAGAGATGGAAGGAGAGAGGAAAGGGAAGAGGGAGAGAATGAGAGAGGGAGCATTGGAAGGATAGAAAGATAGAGATAGGGATTTATATATAAAGAGAGGTAGAGATGAGGTGATATATGTATAAAGATGGGAAGAGAAAGAGAGAGACACTCCTATCTATGTCTCCCTCTCAATCTCTATGTTTCTCATTATCTCTCAATTTCTCTCTTTGTATCTCTCTCATATTTCTCTATATATTTTTCTTACGTTCTCTATTCCTCTCTCTCCCTATCTCCCCACCTTACTCCCTTTATTGTCCCTATATTTATCTCCCCTCTCTACTTCATATCTCAAGCTCCTATTTCTCTTTATCTATCTCTTTATCTCTCTCCCTATGATACTTTATATCTATCTATGTCTCTCTCTCTCTCTCTATTTATTCCTCTATATCTCTACCTCTATCTCTATCTCTATATCTATATCTGTATATCTCTTTGTCTCCCTCTTTACCTCTCCATAGATCTCTATTTATCTTTCTCTCTATCTTTTTCTCTTTCTTTGTATTCTCCCCTTCCCCATTCATATCCATGTCCATTTTATCTTTGCTCCTCTTCACTCCCTCTCTCTCTCTTCTTTCTTTTCTCCCTTTCTCCTTTTATATCTTCTCAATCTCCTTTAAGTGCAAATGGGTACACTAAAGAGGCTGGTGCACTATTTCTGCATCCTTAATCAAATGACACATGTGGTACCCTAAGCATAACTCCCTAGGGACACATGTAATCCTTGGATTGTTAGATATAGTGAGGGAGGAATAGGGAGTGTGTGTGTGTGTGTGAAAGATATATGGAGAGAGATAGAGAGGGAAGGAGAGGGAGGTAGAGAAATAGAGAGGAGAAAAAAGTAAAGAGATATAGAAGAGGGAGTAATAGAGAGATAGAGGGGGGTGGGAGATAGGGATAGAAAGAGGGAGAGATAGGGATAGAAAGAAGGAGAGATAGAGATAGATATAACTTATGAAAGATAGAGGGGTTGAGAGAGAGATGGAGAGGGAGAAATAGATATATTAAGAGGGAGGGACACTATGAGGGGATGCATGTAGAGAGAAGAAAGAGTGAGAGATAACTTCAGATAAAGATATATTGAAGAGATGAAGAGATAAATAGAGAGGGGGAGAGAGAGATAAAGATAAGGAAGGAGAAATGGAGTGTGTATGTGTGTGTGAGAGAGAGAGATATATATGAAGATAGAGACAAAGGGATATATTTAGGGAGAGAGGGAGAGATTCAATGAAGAGAGGATAGAGATAAAATAGAGATATAGAAAGAGGAAGGGATAGGGAGAGATAGAGATCTCAAAAGAGGGAGAGATAGAGAGATAGGGAGTGGGAAAAATGGAGGGGGAAGAGAGAGAAAGAGAGATGGAAGGAGAGAGGAAAGGGAAGAGGGAGAGAATGAGAGAGGGAGCATTGGAAGGATAGAAAGATAGAGATAGGGAGTTATATATAAAGAGAGGTAGAGATGAGGAGATATATGTATAAATATGGGAAGAGAAAGAGAGAGACACTCTTTCTATCTATGTCTCCTCAATCCTATGTTTCTCATTATCCTCAATCTTAACTCTTGTATCTCTCTCTATATTTCTTTATATTTTCTTACTGCCTCTTCCTCCCTCCCCATCCCCCAAATTTCCTCACCCTTTATTGTCCTCCTATTTATCTCCCTCTCTACTCTATATATCTTTGTCCTCTATATTTCTCTTTATCTATCTCTATGCAGATCCCTCCCTATAATTTTATATCTATCTATGTCTCTTATATTCGCTCTCTCTCTCTCACACACTATCTCTATCTTTATCTCCCCCCTCTCTTTCCCTATTTATTCCTCTAGTATATCTCTACCCATATCTCTATCTCTATATCTCTATCTCTCTTCTATCTCTCTATATCTCTTTGTCTCCCTCTTTATCTCTGCATAGATCTCTATTTATCTTTCTCTCTATCTTTTTTTCTCTCTTTTCTCTTTTTGTATCTCCCTCTCCCTATCTATATCCATCCATTTTTATCTTTGGCCCCCCCTCTCTCTTCCTTTCTTTCTCTTTTTCTCCCTTTTCCTCTTTATATCTTCTCTATCTTCCTTAAGTGTGTAATGGGTGCTCTAAAGAGGTTTGAAAGGTGAATTATCATAACCTTAATCAAATGACACATGTGGTACGTTGAGCATAACTCCCTAGGGACACATGTAATCCTTGGATTGTTGACATGAATTGACTAATCAAAAGTTAGTCTCCCTCTCTCTCAATAACGTTTAATTTAGATTTTAAGTTTAAAATTTATTTTATTATATAAATTAGGATAAAAATAAAATGAATAATTATAAATTAAATTATTTCTAATAACTTTTAATTATAATTTGTAATTTCATAAGCATAAATAAATATGTAAAATAAATTTCAAAGTTAAATCATACTACAAAGGAAATGCAAAATTACAATATCCATTTAAACAAATAATTTTAAAATAATTAAAATTTAATAACATGAATAATTATAAATTAAATTATTTCTAATAACTTTTAATTGTAGTTTGTAATTTCATAAATATAAGTAAATATGTAAAATAAATTTCAAAGTTAAATCATACTATAAAGGAAATGCAAAATTAAAATATCCATTTAAACAAATAATTTTAAAAAAATATTAAATAATAAACTTATAGAGAATAATAATTAAATAATAGAATTAAAATTTAAAAAAATGTACTTAAAAAATATAATTAATATATTGCAAACAATAGTAACATTAATTTGAAAGTAAAATTTTACTTCAAATAAAATAGTAAAACTAAAAATAAACAGTATTAAAACTGTTAAAACTAAAATTTTAACTTTTATATTAAAAATCACAAGTAAGATTAAACTTTAAAAAACTAAAAAATAAAATGAAAGGTAAAAAATCAATTTCTAATTTAAATATAGATAATTTTGATTTGATTTGATTTAATTTTAATAAATTTTATGTGATTTAATTTAAAATGTATATTAAAAAAATTTAAATATAAATATTTAATATAAATATAAATTTACTAAAACCTACAATAAAAAAACTCTAATAACTACTCAAATATTTTTTTAACTTTAAAAATTATTAAGAATAAATTAAACTAAAAGAAATAACACAGAGCATTGATAATTGAAATAGGCATGTGGCATATTCTCTTTATCACGAAATGCCAAATAAATAAATAAAAACGACAAAAGAAAAAAAATAGTGAGAGACAATGTAAAATAAAAAATAAAACTTAAATATATTTAATTTCTATTGTCTTAATTTGAGACAATGTAAAATAAAAAATAAAACTTAAATATATTTAATTTCTATTGTCTTAATTTGAGACAATGTAAAATAAAAAATAAAACTTAAATATATTTAATTTCTATTGTCTTAATTTGAGACAATGTAAAATAAAATAAAAAAACTTAAATATATTTAATTTCTATTGTCTTAAGTTAAGACAAAATAAATAAATAAATATAACTTAAATATATTTAAGACAAAATTAGTATTTTGTCTTAAATTATTGTCTTAAAAAGCCCCTCAATGTAGTAGTGTGTTCATTCTTTCCTCAAATTTTAAGGAAATTTGATATACATCTTGTTGAAAGGTGCAAGAAAACTAAGAGGGGGGTGAATCAGTTGTCACCAAACTCAATCTCAAATCTCAAGCACTTATTAACTTCAAATAATTTTTTTATTAAGTATGAAATAGAAAGCAATATCAACACAATAAACACCAGATTTATGTGGAAAAACCAATAAGAGAAAAACCATAGTGAGGATTAACTCACAATATAAAGTAATTCCAAAATTTATTACAAAGAGGCTCACTACCAGAGGGATCACTACCCAAAAAGGACTCACTGCCTATAGATAGGACTCACTATCCATAAGGGAGGCTGACTCCCTACATATAAAAAAGATAACAGAAAGATCCACCACAACAAGTTACACATATCTGTAGCCTGATAAGAAGATTGTAGACATTGTCAGCTCATTGCTTTCAATAATATAACACATTAAAGTACTACTGCCTCAACTCTTTTTTGCACAACTTTGCTTCACAAACTTGTGGCTCATCTGATACATCAATTCATAATATCTTGAGTTGTATTTATACCATCTTCAACCTTAGAAAATTTCTCCAAGGTCGGCTACACATGCTTCATTTTACAAATTCAAATTAGGTCAACAAATTAACATTCTCGCGGTGGACAGGAATAAGAGCAAACCAAAACAACACTTAACCAAGATCCAAAACAACATCTTAGATCAATCACACACTTCCTTAATTGATACTTATCCTTTGCATGAAGTGTAAACACTAGGTTGGCCAAACCTAATAAAAACACAAATGAACTTTGAAGTACACACTTCCGAAATAAGAATATGACATGCAGACCACATAACATGCTTCACCATACATTGGAACACATGTCTCAAATGGATTTCACTTCATTCGTGTAAGGTATTCCTCTTAGGGATCATCATGCCTAATGTCTACAAGAGAGGACAAGTCAAGAGTAACAAATTGTAACTTAGGGATGCATCATGTCACATCAAGCTCTAAGAGAAGTTTGTATGCTAAGAAATATCACACTCTTGGAGGAAATTAAACCCAATGACACCACTAAGAAAAGGATGCATCACAAGAAAAAATAAAATTGCACCACGAAACATGCAAAATGTTTAAAGATATCATCGATGCATGCCTCCACTTTAAATCAATTGATAACACCATTATTGTGAGCAATCACTTTAAAGTAGCTAATATTTACTCCTAAGACACGAGAGATTTCCTCTGAAAACCCTATGCCAAGTCATATATTTTTGAAATAAAGATACATCATGAAAAAGGAAGGAGGGGTTGCCCCCAAAAATACACAAGGGATCTATGGATTCAAGGTCAATGTATTTTTGCTCCAATATTGTTATAGAGATTGAAAATGTCATCATTCCCTAAATACTCATAAAACTAGAAGAATGACACATAGAGAGCGAAAACAAAGAAAAATCCTTTTAGGTCAACATGGAAGAGACCTAATTTTCTTGATTCCTTGCATCATCCCCAAAAGGAAAACATAAGAAAAAATGAAAAGATAAATGTTTATGAAATATAGAAGAATATAGATACATATAGAGGAATTCACAAAAAGAGAGAGAGATACATCAAACAAAACAACATGAGGCATCACATTATTCACATGTAATCACATAAAGAAACATGAAAAAGAAAACAATGCAAATGACTAGTAAGGCACATGCGATTCAACTTATAGTGCAAGCTATTCTCATCCCAATCTTGATCAATATATATGGAAGGAAGAAAAATAGCCAAAGGGACCACAACAAGTGCCAAACTAGGGGAAGGCTAACTAACCACTTTCCCCCACTAAATGCGGGACACGGATGAGTTGAGATAGGTGATGAGAATGAGCTTCTTGTGATAAAGAGAATGATTTGCAATGAATGTATACCATGTAATAGTAAGAATGATAGGATCCTACAACTATTACATGGCAAAGAGAAAAATAACATGCTTTAAGGTATTATTTCTATGATGGGTGATCCCACAATAGTGGTTTACAATTTTTGGCCAAACTGGACACTGAAATAATTTTTTTTTAACTAAATCTTCACTTTTGGGCACCTATAGCGGCTAAACCGTGAGGAATTTGAAGATGATGCAAACTAGAGTTTCGTGAAATTTTGTCTGTAGATTCTAAATATATTTTTTTCAATTTTTTTTTTGTATCAGATTGCACTTCTTTTTCCATCTCCCTTGAAAACTATTTTTTTTCAGAAAACAACATTTTTAAAAAGTGACACTCACTGTATAATGCATAACTTTTTTTCCATGAAGGATACAATTCTAATTCTTTTGAATTTAGATTTGTAACTCCGATATCTAGTGCTTCCACTTTGGTTAGGTAGTTTTTCTTGAATATTTTTCTTTAATCAAGTTTCAAGTCAAACCAATTACAATTTAGACATCTACTATATAATGCTTAACTTTTTTGTATGTATCAAAATTCTTTTTGTTGGATCAAAGACTCAATATATGGTGCACTCATATTTTCAATTTTTTTGGATAATCTTCTATTTTTCCACATGTGTAGAACAAAGAGCTTGATTTTTGGTGAAAAACCTACATTCACAAGAAATAAAAAATAAATATAATAATAAAATTAAATTTAATTAAAATTATACTTTTTTGGAAGCTTATAATAAGGAATATATACTTACAAACAAATAAATTTTAAATGAATTCATTTGATCCCCCAAAAGGTAAATCAAAAGTGGTTTTTTATTAGCATTTTGATAGGATTAAAGGAGACTCTATTATATTTATGGTTTAAAACTAGTGAGGTTCTATCCAAGGGGGCTTGGTATAAGGTGGTTTGATCAAACCACATTCAATTGGAATCCTTTAAATGGAACTTCTCAAGGCTTAAATCATTACATTTTCTAAAAATATGTGATTTAAGCAAAAATTAGGATCTCTCAGAAAATGTAAACCACTATTTTGGCAACACCCTGATATCAAGTTTTTTGACGACTCTCCTTAAAGCACGACACTCATTAGTACTGTGCCCCATGCTTCTATGATATTGACAATGAGACTTGGTTGTATTCTTAGGATTTGGAATTGGATTTTCTCTAATGGGTGGTAATGTTATAAGTCCTTGTTGTAGAAGTGTGTGTAATATTCTTTCATTTTTAGACATGGGATATGGAAATTTGAGTGTCTTGAGTTTGTAAAGCTTTCATTGTTTGCTAGATTCATGAACTTGTTGAGGTAGATGTTGAGGAGGAGGACCTAAGATGATATTATCATCCTTGTGAGGCATTGGTTGTTCTTTAGGAAGGAGGACATTTATGTCAAGAGGAGAATATTGATATCCTATTCCTTTGGTTTGTTCAATAGTGATTTTCTCTAAAAGTTTATGAATTTTATGCTCATTGGTTATATGTCACATCCTTGGTTGGTAAGCCTTGGCCATAAGTCTCTTCAAGGTTGATGGGAGTGTTGGTCACTTTGTTAACATAAGATGGATGATTATACACTTGCTTGTAGGAGCTAGGTTCACTCATTGTTGGAAGTTTAGGTTTAGTTTGTGACTCAATTTTAGGATGTAAAATTCCAAACATCTCAAGTTGTGTTGGTTGTTTCATGGAAGGATAAAAGGATGCATTATTCTCAATATTGTTAAGGAAATAATTTATGAATTCATGAATGCTAGCATCATCTTCTCCAATGATGTCAACTTCATAAGGACACTCATTAGGATTTGGGTGAGCATGATTAGGTTCAATCAAATTAGGATCATTGCCAAAAACACAACTTGAAATATCAACCAAGGAGAATAAGAACTTTATCACATTGCTAAAATAATTATCCATTTTCATATTTTCAAACTCAAACAAGGTAATTTTATGATAACACTATGTAAGAAGCTAAAAATGAAATCTTGAAAATGCAATTTTCAAATTACACAATGCACTAGATGTACCAAATTAAGCTAAATATAATGAATTTGATGAAACAAAAACTTAGCAAACTGAAACAAAAATATGATAACAACAAACAGAAACAAAAAACAACAAATTTTATTTTCTAGAAATGTAGATCAAGACTTGCTCAAGGACTCATTCTCCCTATGGAAAATGGGTCCTATATTAGGGTTTTGAAATTGATTTTTATAGATTTTTAGGTGTTTTCTAATGGTTTTTAGATTCACTTTGTAAAAGTAAGTTTCACTTTCAATTTTTAATAAATGCAATGTGACATGTAAGTGTAAATTATGATGAAATGATGACCTAAAAGACCTAGTTTGATATGCAATTTTGTTTCAATTTTCAAATGCAAGTTAATGTGATGTATATGATATGCAAGATGACTATTTTTTTGTATTTTTTAGATTTAAAGAATGCAAACAATGCAATCCTAAAACCCTTAATGAAATGCAAATTTGAATGCAAACAAGACACCCTAAATGAGATCTAATTCAATGAAAATGAATGCAAGATCTAAATCTAGGATGAAAAGGACTTCTAAAATCATAAAACTATAATGTTCAAAAAGTCGAGTTCACCATAATGAAATGAAGGAAAAAGAGGTTCACCAAAATGAAACAAAATGATGAACCAATTTTCACTCTATTTCACTCAATATGTAAGAAATAATGTGCTAATGAGTAACAAAAATTAAACCTAATTGATATAGCAATCAAAAGGCAGGTTTTAAGAGGGTCAAATGCTATGTACCTGTTGCAAAAAGTGCTTTTTCAGGTCTTGTTAAGGACTCATTCACCCAGTGGCGAATGGTTCTTAGGTATGGTTATGGGAAAATTCTTTCCGGGTTATGTTCTTCAATCTATGCACTCACATATCCTATTCATAGATTGTCATAAACTTGGAAATAAAATTTGTAGCTCAGTTTTTGTGATCTTGCGAGAAAGTTGATGACTTTGACAACTTTGCAACTTTGACAACTTTTTTTCTACAATTGATCTTCAACCTAAAACTTGCAATCACACATCAAAGGCTAAGAAAAATGTTGTTTTGTTAGGGAATAGGGGTTTTCCTTGGTCAAACCTCATTTTAGTAATTAAAACTTGAAATGAAACAATACATCAAGGAGTGATGAATGAACAAAATATAATGTCACAACTCACCAAACCTTGTTGAAACCTTGGATTGTAAATCTGAAACTTAGCATGAAATGGACTCAATGAGTGTATATCTTGATCATGAACTTGACATAAGATAATGTCTTTGAACACTTGAACTTGATTACCAATGTAACATCATCATATTAGCTCAACAACATGCATGAATTTGACATGATGATTGATATCTAGATTGTTGCAATGTTCCTTCAATAATATGCCCTTGAATGCTTTATAATGCTCTTGTGAAAGTACTCTTGATTTCTTATGAAAATATAGTTATGAAACATAGTGAAATAACCTTATATTTATACTTATCTTACTCTTAATTCCTGAAATTCAAATAACACAAGCTGAAATTAGATCAAGGATTTGAAATCATTAAAATACTACCAAAAACATATTCCAAGGGGGGGTCCTA
Organism: Sequoia sempervirens; assembly: GCA_007258455.2. NCBI lineage: Eukaryota > Viridiplantae > Streptophyta > Pinopsida > Cupressales > Cupressaceae > Sequoia > Sequoia sempervirens. Next base: position 15,532 of record VDFB02288750.1, on the reverse strand, counting down.
GTGTTAAGTGAGGACCCATTCACCATGTGGCGAATGGGTCCTAGCACACTTAACTAGGACACACTTCGGGGGATGTTAAATCTTATGTAAAATTAGGGTCCTAGGACTTAGTGAGGACCCATTTTCCAGGTGGCGAATGGGTCCTAGGTCACTAACCTAGGAAACACACCTTGTAAAATTAAGTGTTGTGTAATATCATTTATGAATGGCGAGTTTTATGCCTCAAAATCTATAATTAATTAGGATTGGATTTGAATTAAATGGGCCAGTTAACCTCAAATTAACCTCAATTAATTAATAAATCCCTAGATTAGTGCGAAAGTGTAAATATACACTTTACAATACCCTAAATAAGGTACCATTAAGTCCATTTTATTAAGAAGGGTCATAAACTTAATGTGAATGTTTGAAACACATTACAAAAATAAATCAAGACATAATTAAGCTCATTTTAATATTAATTATTTGCAAATTAAGTGTGAAAAATGGATAATTTTTTTGACACTACACATTTTTTTTTTAATAAATATTTTATATAGTGTCGGGAGGAAGATGATAGGAAAGTTGATGGCCTCACATTTTCTAAAGGAAGTTTATGTTGAGAAAGCTAGACTTGGCATATTTACATATAATAAATTACTCAAACATGTCTTAATATGTGATATTCTGGATGTCGAGAGGTTTAGGAAAGAAAAATGCTATACTGTTGTAGTTAACCTTTATAGAGAATTCTTTTGCAAGAAAAAACTACAACCATTTCTTTACCTTGCAATTTTCAACAAAGGAATCTTTATAGATGCCTAGGTGGAGCACTTGACTGAACTGACAACAAGACATATTTCATTGTATTCCTATTAGCCCAAGAATAAATAATGTATTATCAAGAAACTATGTACAAGCTTTTTTAAAATCAATATAATAAGAGCTACTCTCACTAGTAGCAGTTTGCCTAAACTATATATATTATATAGTACACAATAATAAGTAGAAATATAATTTAATTCTTATATAAAATTAAATAAAAAATGTGTTAAATATTTTAAAATATTTAATATAAATATATACTTTTAGAATATATTAATATTTTTAAAATACATTTATTAATTTACATTATAAAATTAAAATATAATAAATAATAAATAAAAATATTTAATTTAAATATACAATTTATAATATAATACTATAAAATATATGTACATATAATTTTAATTTTAGTTTCCCTTCTGACTGAACTAAAAATAATAATGATTGACTTTACACGCTCCCCACTTTATCTCTCTCTCTCACTCTCTCCTTCCATGTTCATGTTCCTACAAATGAAAGCATGGTTGATTTGAAGCTATCACTTCTCCTTTGAGAACTATATTCCACAAACAACATCATTTTCTAAATGACATATCAATTGACCTCATGTCTTGCTCAAATTTATTAAAAAAAACCAAAATTTAGCCTAATTAACTTTCCAAACCTCCTTGGCATACCCATCACACAACAAGGTGCCATTGATAGTATACAATCTAATCCATTCCATCAAAACCTCTTATTGCTAGCCATTTTAAACAACTTTGTGCTCCAAGTGCTTCTACCTTACTTTCTATTGTCAATTTTTAACAAAACTTGTGTTTTGTTCAATTTTTGTATTTATTAATGTTTACATAATAAGCATGATTGCTAGTTAAAACTTAAAATTAAATAAGAATTAAGAAATACAAAAAATAATTAAAATGTTGTTGGACTTGTAAGCTTCAAAATCACTCTATAGACATGATCACAAAATAAATAATCTTTTATTGTTAAATATAAAAAATAAAGTTTGATATATATTTTAATTATATAAAAATGAACAATAATAAATAAATTTCTTACTCTTCAAAGAAAACAATCCTTCTACACTCCATACCAACAAATCACTCAAATTCACCAAATATGCAATTGTAGGTTCATTAATCTCAAAGAGTGTGTAGACCATTCCATACAAAAGAAGTAATAAGAAATTCAAATTTTTTATGTATAACTCCATTTATGAATGATATAGCCTATCAATAGTTGCAGGTAAGACATGCACAGTTTTGAGCTTTTCATTTCCTTCAACCCTAAACCAAAAATCCGCTTCAATATTCTATACTTCCTATAAACATATGCAAGTTGCTGATATTCATAGTTATATAGGTCATCAAGAACGATTGTAATTATCCATTCTCCTTGACGCACCTTAAAATAGTTGTAGAAATACGTATACAATGATTGCATCCAATATTGACCACTCAATATTAGTTTCCTTGAGTACCATTTTTAATGACTTCAAACGTGCAACCATCATATTATACATTTGACCGTATTTATTAATTTATTGAAAATCAAAATATAATGTGTTTTTTATTTTTAGTTAATTACAATGATATCCACCAAAAAATAATGTGTAAGGAAAAACTCTTCAGCTAGAAATTGACGTTCAAATGACATGCAAATCCATATCCACTCTTAAATCTTATCTTCTTATCTTCTTATCTTTTTATGAAAGCTTTAGTTTTGTTTGAGATTTGTTTTTTAAATTTTTTAAATATTTTCAATAAAACTTAAATATTATTTTAAATATATTTTAATATTATTTTTGGAAGATAATCTGAAAGAAAAAAAATGATTACAATTTAAAATAACATGGGTTAAGATTAGAGTTTTAATTAGAGAAAAAATGATGAAAATAGGCACAAGGATAATTCTGACGTGTATATATATATATATATATATATTAATAAATACAGTAAAATGTGAACCTGGATAGACTTGCCAGTTCAAAGGCTCCAAATTCAGAAAAAAGGACATTGGTTTAAACTTCGAATCTGCTCCATCCATCGCCCTTCCAATCAAAACACTAGGAAAACATATTTACGTGTAAGCATTTTCTTAGCATTTTCATAGATTAATGTATACTAAACGCTAGGCATTGTGCCTTACGTTTAATTAGCGAGGATTTAAAAATGATGACATTGAAACGTCACATTGAAACGCTCAATTGAAATGTCACATTGAATGCTGATCAAGCGTTATTAAAACATGGGTTGGGGTAAGTAGGGAGAAAAAACTCAGAAGTTGCAAAAATGGATATGGAAATTGAAGTTTGGCGAAACCTCCCCGATGAACTTGCGTTGAATATCATAGCAAGGCTTCTCCCAAGAAGAAGTCTTGTGAGATTGAGGGCTGTGTGGAAAGCATGGAATGAGATGCTGTCCTCCTATGCTGCCATGCACAGGATATATCCAAACATACATCTTTCTCACACCTCTGCGTTTCTATTTCAATTCAATGAGATTGAGTTAGGTAAGAGATATCCATGGTGGGATTTAGGTAAGAGTCATTCATGGGTGATAGAACGAAATGGAGATTTTTACAAACTTGGAGAACATTCTTATAGAATAGAAATAGCAAGCAACACCATGTTCTGTGTGTATGATAATCCTTACTATTATATTTGCGACGAAAAGAGCAGGTCTTTGAAACGCCTCCCTTACAATCGAAATGCCATTCGTCCTGGCCGTACGCCTTACCCACGTCTTGTAAAAGCATTTGATACTTCCGCCGACAAATTCATTATGCTAGCGGGCTATTCAGTGCATTACATCGATGTCTGGGATTCATCAACCGGCCTCTGGACACTTACACATTTTGAAGGCTTGAATGGCAGTGAGACTTTAGGGCGGGGAGTTTACTACAGAGGAAGATTTTACTGGTTGGATCATGGATCATGTAATGGAGGGGTTGTAGAATATAACTTTTCCGATAGTCACTGGACAAAGATTCCACCTCCAAATGATGCAATTAACAGAGATAATACATTTCAAAATTCTAGGAGAAGTGGATATAGGACCGTTGCTAGAGTGTATTGGGGTTTAGCCGGGAGTGATGTCGGTGAACTGATTTTGGTTGACAGGGAGTGCGGGTTTATGTGGAAATTAGAAAACATGAACTCCAAGAAGTGGTGTAGAGTGGATATAAGTTTGCCCAAAGAAATTAAGCTTATTTCAGTTAACAACAGCGGATGGACTGTGGTGGTTAGTGGAGAAGGAATCAACGTATATGATGGAAGCAGAAGACTTGTGAGAAAATTTGCACTGGATCAAATTGATCCACAACTTGCGATGCAAATAAAGACACTGAAACATCGTACATTTTTTGACCTTTCCATACACCCACCCCTATTGCCTTTGGAGTGTACCTACTTATGGTGGCCTGATAACATAAATTTCTGACATAATTTATTTAATTTTTACTTCAGTTTCTGCTTCACATCTTCATCTATAGTGAGGTTCGAATATTATGTGAGAGTAAGATGGGGGAATTTTACTATGGAGTTCACTTTGAGATTGAGCAAAACTTTTGTACGAGGAAAAAATTAACAAATCACAAGTTGTTAATAAAATGTCTTAAAGAAACTTTTATAACAAATTTGTTTTCGTATTGACTTCTTCTAATTGGAAAATGATTTAAGATAAAGAAAAGTTAAAATATGTTATTTATATTGATTCTTTATTATTGAGGATGTAAAAATTACTACTGACATAATGAATTTAAAGTATGTGCTTCTTTTCAATTAATTTCTTTATAGATATTTTTTCTTGGGTTCTATTTAAGTTTGGAAGACCATTATGATTCTAGTCATGAGGTGTCTGAAGGAATAATTCACAAAAGTAATGTGTAAAACAAAAATGCATAAGTAAAAAGGAAAACATGTATAAACGAAGAGAAAAGAGAAGGAAAATAAGAATTTTTCCCTCATCAAATTAAAAGATAATGATTGATTTGATGATGGTGATAGCCTTGTTGATGTGGGAATACCATCTCTCGAGAACAACATGGGGATTGAGAATGATATATATTAAATGGTAATGATTGATTGATATAAACAAGGTTTGTATTTATCAATATTAAGGATGACAATTATGAATACTTTTGTGGATGTGTGTTACTTTGCTTCGTTAGAATCAACAATATTTTTCTATGTTGGTATTAGTTTATTTTGATAAACAAAAGATTAGTTTGTGGAGTGGTTGCATAGCTTATATTTTTTATATTAGTTAAGGGACCACAATCTAGAAGGCTTGAGTATCTAGAATTTGGGGTTGTTGATCATGGGTGGATATTGAAGTTTTTGTATGGTATACTTAAGATTTGTCAGTGTTTAATCTTGGTTTGACAAAAGGATGTGTTATGGAGAGTGATGAGGATGTGATATTAGATAGAAATAGGAGGTCATGTAGGATGTAGTATCCAAGAACTATGTTATGTAGTAATGGTATTTCCCACTCAATTATGTTTTTCGTTTAAAATGTTATACTTGGACATATTGAAGAATTATCAAAAACATATTTGATGATCTTGTCCACAACTTTATCATGGTCAAAATTAAAAATTAGAATAGGTATGGTGGTGTTGGGGTGTATGGAAGGAAGGGATGAAATGATGGTGTGATATGCATGGAAGGCTAATTATCACAAATGATAGATGAGTTGAATGAATAGAAGAAAATTTCCCCAAGTGTAGAATACAAATAGGAAAATTTACACATGACACTTACAAATGGATTCTCTAGATGGTACTTGTTCAAGCCACCATACGAATCATTTTCACCATTAAATACCTTTTTTATTTTATTTTTCTAATTTATGAGTTTTAATATATTTAATTGTTTGAATGTTTTGTTTAACCTTTTTTTTCCAGGGTAAACTAATAATATCCCATTTTCAATAGCTACTTTAGGTGGATCATACTACTTGTGTTGAACTTGGTATCTATATTATTATGAGCTTTAGTGATTGCCAGGTTGGATTCTTGTGTAGTACTTCAAAGGAAAGTGATGTTATGAGAAAGTTGAATTGGAGATTTGATAGATTTGTGAAGATTAATGATAGTAAGTTTCCACAATCCATATCGTAGATCAGTGTTGCTTTTGGATTTGATTGTGAGAAAAGTTTTTAGCATCAACATTTCAAATCACACTATGTGATCCATCACTAGGATGAAAGAGAGCAATAGGAGAAAGTGATTCAAAATGTTGATGCTAAATTTTTTTGACACAATCAAATCCATAAGCAACACTGATCTAGATTTGTGAAGAGTTAGATGAAACGGATGTGGTGATGATGGATTGGGATGGGTAGAAGAGTGGATGGAAGGATATGATTATTTTCCAACATAAGAAACATCATGGGACCAAGAAAAATAAGGACTGTCAACTTCATAAACTATGTTATCTTTTGAACTAGGCTCATTTCTTTAACTTTTAATTCTAAGTTGTTATGGTTGGTCCTTCTCATTGTAAAGGTTATACATCACTCAAATATTAACAAAAAATTAGGTGAAATATACCCATTTATTATGCTTTTCTATCTTTTTAATCAATAATACAAGGTTTTTAATTATGTTTTCCTATCTTTTTAATCCGACAATACTTAAATGTTATTTAAGTTTTTATTTATTCAAAAATTAAATATATTTACTAAAGAGTTGCAACATTTTAAATATATGACAACTTTTTCGATAGTTTTAAATCTAGATGCATAATTTCAGTTGGTAGCAAGAAATGTATTTGTATGTTCTTAGAGACATTGTTTTTTAATAACACTTGGTAAGTGTAAATAAAATAAATTTAAAACATTTCTCAGAGTAGATACAATAACTATTTAAGTAATTAATTTTTTTATAAAATATTATTTAAATAATTTGAGATAAAATAAATACTCTTTCAAATAAATATAATATTTTTTTATAAATTTTGAGATACATGTATTATAAATATATATATATATATATATATATATATATATATAATCAAAATATCTATGCTAATTATTAACACATTTTTAGTTTAAAACATTCACATTCGTACTATTGTCTCAATCAGTTAGACATTTCCAAATAATAAAAACCTTTAAATTAAATTCTAAAAATATATATTAATGGACATGCAGTTTGTACAGCTGAAAAAGTACATACATGTTTAAATCTTTGACAATGTTATATAATTTACAAACTCATTTTTAAGTTTTGTGTTTCACATTTATTTATCTATTCATTTAGTTCATTTTAAGTGCTTTCATTGCTTGAAATACTCGAAAAAAGATAACAAATTCCATATTGATGATATTTTCTTCATAGCTCGCTTGTCACATTACTTTCAATGCTTGATTTTGTATGCTCAAAACCTTGTCATTTAATGCAATTAAAGATATGACCATATTGACTTTTAAAGCAAAATGAATGCATATTGAATGAAACTAAAGATATGAATACATATTGTCACATTTTAGGACCTTTAAAGAAAAATGAATACATATTGAATGAAACCAAAGATATGACCATGATGCAACTTGTCTTACTTAGAGAATTTATAAGGATTATCATTTACTTGTCAAGGTCTCCCTAAAATAATGAACATACCTTGTAGACATTAGAGAGAAAACATGTATAACTTAAATTTTTTGTCATTTGGGTGCATGAAAGTGATTTGTCATTATCTTGGAGACTCTCCTTCTTTTCTTGGACTTAGTCAATGCCACCAAGTAGCTCCTTCAATTCCTTGAAACTAAACACCCTAGAGTCTCTTCTTGCAACATGGTTGAAACTTTCAAAAGAAAATAAACTTATTCTTTTCCCTCTTCTTTCTTGTGCTAAGACTTAGTCAAAATTTCATTTTCCATCTCTTGAAATTTACTATTACAAGATCTTTTACACCTTTTTATTTTAAAATATAATGAAGCTTTAATATAGGTTGAATAAACCCCACTCTTTGAAGGCATAACAAAAGATGTAAATAATTACCTTTTTGATAAAATTTGCACCATGTATACCAATTTTTTTTGTATTATTTTTTGTGCCTTCTAATGGATCATGAAGATTCGTTTTATTTTTTATTTTAACCCAAAAGAAATTTTCATTACCTTTCCAACCCATATCTATACCTCCTTTTTTTCATCCTTATGTTCAATTGTATTAAAATCCCCCATAGGATCCAAGGGATGTTTTGGAGTTCACATAACCACTTCCATAGATTAATTCTTTTTGTATAGTTATTGGAAGCATAAATTATAAATTTATCCAAATCTCTTATTATCTTTTTTGATGATGAGCTAGACTTCCATATTGCAAGGGGATATCCTAGATTTAATTACAAAGACCATTTTTGGCTAATAGTATTGCAATCCCTCCCTTGCCTCTATCATGCTTGATACAAAATTGAGAGGCATCTTTCCAAATTAACTTAAGATTGGTTTCCAAGGTGAAATTAAAAACTTTAACCTCTTGAAGGAGGACTCCATCCTTTTCCTTTTTAAATTTTAGGTATCTCTGAATTATGTATTTTATATTTGGGGATTTAGTTCCCATTATATTCTAGCTTAAATAATTAAATATAATCATTTTCCATATTCATTGTTTCATACCTAATATTCATAAATCTTTCATTTGAAGTATTTAGGAAATATTTCATCCATACATTTTCTCTTATCGTAATGGACCTCTTACTTTTATATTCTATATTTTTTTTTCCAGTTTAGTCTTAATCCATTCTACACCCACTTCTAGGTTTGTGCCTTCCTTAGGATTACTAGGTTCATCATGTTGAGGAGAACCATTTTTTGGGTTACCCTTATTGGGAAAATGTGTCTCAACCTTGCAATTATAAAGGTTATTGTTGATAGGATATACATGAATATATGTATTTCCTAGTTACACCGTTAGGCGTAATATACAATTGTAGCAAGGGGAGGAGTGGGATGCATGTAACATATTTTTTGTTAACTTTTTCAAGAAACTATTGAAATGACTGACATACATTAAAAATAAATGATACATTGTAAATCTAGATCATTAATTATAAGGTTTTAGATCTAATGGTGGATATTTTGTTGGCTTGTCTTGCCCTAGATGGTAACTCTATTTTACAAGGGTGTTGTACTACAATTATAGACAGTGATGCATTATGAGAGTTTGCTAGCAGTTGTGTTGTCTCTAAATCTCTAGTGGTGATACTCTTGTGAGAAGCTTGCTCTACAAGTATATTGTAATCTTTGTGATTTTTGAATAATATATTGGGTGGCTTTTGGATTCTCCTTAAAGGGTTTTCCTCATGTAAATCATTTTGTCATGGTATCTATAATATTTATGTTTATTTCTATTTAAGTTTCTGTAACTGTTAAATATTTGTAAATTTTTGCATTATTCTCCTCTCAAGATTAGTGTAGGAATTTGTTTTGCTACCTTAGCTTCCTTACAAGAGGTATTAGAGCTAGATCCTTTGGTTTCAGTTGTGGGTTGTTGAAATATGCTAACCAATTTTTTTGATGATTTAACACAACACAACCAGCAATAGTTAACTGGATTAGCGTTAGCATCAAATGTAAAACTAAACTTGGAATGAAACTCACACCAAGAATGCACACTCAATCACAATGAGGAATAGGTGTTGTCATATGGTGGAGGAGCTAAATGAAAAATACTTGAAAGAAACTACTCAACGTCAAGAATGTGCACTCAAGATCCCACTGAGGGCGAGGTGCTAACATATGACGGAGTGTTGAAATGAAACTAGAAATGAATAGGCGGATAACCAGCCATGAAGAGCATTTCCACACTACCACCAAACAGTGGGGGGGAAAGATTACAATTAAAACAATTCGTTCGCTGCGGCGGGCATCCACAGAGTTGTGGGGATTCACCACTTGAGAGTGGGTACAAGAGTAATACAAATCCAATTATCCACACTGGCGATAAACCATCCAGGGGTACTAATGTGAAATTAAAGAAAGAATTGCAGCAATAAAGGACTGGAATAGTACTACTGTTTACAGTCTTACAATATGGAAAAAGAGCTACAAATTACATGAAAATTACAATAGATTCAATGTACCATGATACTAGATGATTCCATGTTAGACATCAACAATAAATGATGAAGACAGGACTGAAGATTAAAACTTAAACAAGTCTAATGTAAAATAACAATTTGGGAAATTCTGATCAGCAACTGTGAAATTCAAATAAATATTCACAACTCACTCAAAATACCTCCACTTTGTGTGAAATGAAAACCAATGAGCTGCTGGAAGATAGGCGCCCAACATTAGATGAAGAAATAGCAACAAAAACTCATAATTTAATTCTTACATGAATCCCAATGCAGCAAGAATGGTACGACCTTCATGAGGGGCGATTTTGACAAGTAAAAATCAACAACTCAAAATTAAAATATGAAACTCTCCAAAGATGGTCGCCTTGGGTGTAGGAATGGATTGGAAAAGTACCCACAAGCAAATTAAATTCACACAAAAAGCTGTATGCAAAAACCACTTTCAGCTGTGACTGCATCAGCAACTTCAAAGCTGGAAATATCATTAAAAACTTCAACTGTTGAGCTCAATCTGCTAGTCTGGATGAGAAGCAGCAATGAAAACCAACTAGGTGTTGTATTTCAAACATGAAATTGGATTGAAACTAGGAGGTAAGCATCCCTCAAAGTAAAAACCAAGTTGTCATTTCGACAGCATAACATTAGCATAAATTCATTGATAATCAGCTCTTCAAACAGCAGCAATATATAAGCTTTTGTTGGCAAATGAAGCAACAAGAACTCTTCAAATTCCAAGAAGTTGAATCACTTCAACTTCCAAAAGGGACGCCACCTTTTTGCCTTTTACTTTTGAAATAATAAAATATCATTCAACTTCCCCTTTAGGCATCCATCCATTTCATATTGCAACAATAAAGCATTTATTAAATAATTAAATGCTCACTTGACCCCTTATGTCCCCTTCTTTAAAACAACTTGAAGTCATCAAGCCTAGGCATGGGTACAACTTCAAGACATGAAAATTGACTAAGTCTGAAACTCAGTCCAAGGAGAAAACCAAACCCAAAGCCAAACTGAGACTGATGGATAACAAGATGACTTGAGTTGAACTGCTGATGATGCCACTGCCAAAAATAGTAAGTTTACCTCAAAACCAACAGAAAGCAGAATTGAGCTAGAAGCAAGACTTAATGAAAGTTGACAACTGAACCACTGCCAAAATTAGTATTTACTAAAAATAGTAAATACCTAGAAATGCCACAAACCTCCAAGCAAGGAAACCCTAATTTCACTTTTGATCAACATACAGATTTTTGGAAATAGGCTATCAGTCAAAGAAGAGCGTAGGGCCAAAATGGGGACATTACAATCTACCCTTCCCAAAATTGCTTGTCCTCAAGCAATGCCACAACACTCCAAACTGATCCCACCAAACATATAGGATTTCGGGGTCCCATGTCCATCTCTGAAAAACCCCACCATGTTGATGCTGCTCTACTCTGATCATACAAATGAAATCATTGCACCAAAACTGCACTAATCATCCTTGCAACCTCAAAGTGATAACATGCCTGAAATTCAAGTCGAACAACATAGAAGGAATTGAATCAAAATCTAGCAGCGTTTCATGCTCAATAAACTCTGAGGAATTAACATCTGCAATGTCAATGTCAATCACCATTCTGAGAACAAAGAAGAATAATCTAAACAACTCAAAAATATTCTCATCAACATCACTCCTCAAAGCATCAAACCAAATCACAACAGCAAATGTGATTCCATCATAGCTGTTTGCAAAGGAAAAAACAACTCTTTGCAAAGTCATAACAATTGCATCCTCAAAGCTCCTTAAGGATGTATAATGCCTCCTCTGAGTAATTCTGACATATTCAAGAAAAAATCTGAAAACTTCCACCAATCTCTCCCCCAAAGTCTCAAAAAGTTGAACCAAATCAAGCAAAGGTTCGCTACCCCAAATACTAGTGCAAGAGATTGTACAAAGAAAGCCACTAGAACATAACTTGAACACCATCCAATACTGATCTGAATCACTATGAAACACCATTACCCACTTTTGAAGCCAAAAATCATCATTGATAAAAGATTGTGAAAAGAAAAAATGAGTGTACCAGCTGCCCATGAAATTTGAAATGAACCACTTAAAGTCTGATTTGAGGAAAATCAGTGTGCAAAGAATTGAACAATTGCTGCAACACTGAAAATCAGTGTCCATAATAGCACAACTGCTCAGGCTCAAGGCTGGAAACATCCTCTCAAGAAACTCCAACCCAACATTAAACCTTCCTTTGTTCAAAATATCTCTCCAATTCACCAGTTGATGAGCAGAAAGAACCATCAAATGGTTGGTAAAGATGGGGGCCGCATCAAAGATTCTAAGAATTGAATCCTTATTTCTCCAAATATTCTTTTTTCTACTTGCAACAATCTCCATCAAGCCATGTTGAGAATTCCAAGCGTGAATTCCCAACTGCAAATAATCTCCAACACATTGGGAAGAATTCCCAACATATCTCCAAGAGCCATAGTGAAATTCTCGAACACACAAATCCATGTAGTCAACTGCAACCATCAAAGCAAAGTTTGAACCTTTCATGACCAACATTTTAGAATAATCCCTCATCAACAATGCACAATCTAGAAACCAAAGGGGCAAGTCTGAAAGTTCTCCCACAATTTGATGCATCTCTCCAAGATCTGACCTCATCAACCATTTTAAGATAGGCGGTACTCTTCCATTGGTTAATGCTGAGTGAAAACCAGCCAGTTCAAGTTTGAACACCATTAAATGCTCATTTACTATCCATCCCAAGAGAGTGTTGCTTGACATATAGAATGGATCCACCAACATTATCTTATGCTTGACTATAAAATTATGCATGTCAAAAACATAAAACTTCTTACCAATGCCATCCACATAGAAATTGTCAATCAACTCATTTAACAAATCATGTGAAGATGGTGGATTGTTGTACACAATCATAGAAACAATATTTCCTTCATCCTTTTCGTTGGTGTCTTCATAAAATTCATGCACATTTTCTTCAACTTGAATATGCCCATCATTATTTGCTGATCCATAGAATTTAGTGTGATGAATATCACACACATTACCAGTCATCACATCTAGCTCATGGCTGCAAGCTATCCCTTCTTGAGGCAAATTATCTTCCCAACTCAAGAGTTCACACTCTTGATTTACCTTCCAATCACTATCAACATAATGAATCTCTATGGCATTATGCATTGTTTCAACATTATGGAGTTCATTTATTCCTTCAACTATTTGCTTGATCTCCATTAGCCTTGTATTAGCTTCTTGTTCCATAAGTGTGGCTGACATAGATGATTGATTTTCTGTTTTGTAAAAAGAGTGATGAGCTAAGGTAAGATCAAGGCAAAGACTATCAACCTCTTTCTCCTTCTCTTGATAGGCATCATAGGTTTCCTCAGCAAACTTAATGGCATCATCTCTATTTGAGAGCAAATGAAAATAATCTATTTTTATTGATTCCAATGCTTCTTTGATGTTTCGCACCATGGAAAGAGTGTATCCACCCTTAACGCCATTCTGTCTCTCTTCAAACTGCAGCTCCCAGTAAAGTTCTTCAATACAATTGTGTGTGCTATCAAATCTTAATAACACCTTAACAATTTTCTCTTCTGAAACCAATAAGTTATCCTTGAAAACTTGCAGCTCTTTAGGCCCTTGATCCCAATCAACAAAGAGAGTATGCTCATCAAACATCAATTTTTCTAATTTTTTTTCATTGTCATGATTTTCAAAATCAGCTTCCTCCCTTCTTTTTTCACTGCATAATTCTTGAATAGAAGGCTTGTCAACAATATCTTCAAGCAATGAATCATTATTGATTGATGCTCTTAAAATCTTGGTAGCAACATACTCTGCTTTAGTGGCTACAACCACCTTGAAGGAATTTTTATGGAGCTTTGCCAAGCAAGCTTCTTCAAACAAATTAGTTCCTCTATCTTGACCTTTCAAGTTCTCATACTCTTCTTGTGCGTAATTCTGAAAGGCATCCAAACCATTTGCTGATTTTAAAACATTCTTCTCTTCAACATAAGAAATCACGTTCTCATTAGCCATTGTTGCAACTTCTCCTCCAAAGATCACTTCATTACTTGCATTGCAAACTGATTTTTGAACTTCATCAGGATCAAAGGGGAATTTATCCCACTCCTGTTCTTTATCATACCTTGGTGACATTGCACCCGGATCCCAAATGTGAAAGGTTTGATTGTAATGATCAATAGGAAAGAGATCATCATGCTCCTCTTGAACTATTGACTCTTTGAATGAGTCACTCCTCAACCCACTTGAACTGAAATCTTCATCTATAACTTTCTCCATAGATGTAGTTTGATAATCAAACCCACTACCACCCAAGTCACTAGCATTATATCGGATTAAAGAATCATCAAAGCTGGTTGCTTTGAATATTTTGTCATTCTTTTCTTCAATGAAATTATCTTGAGTAGATGTGTTGTTGATTTTATCATTAGTGCCTACATACATACCAAAGAAGTCTTCTTGGACACTTGTCAATAATTCTTCATATGGAATTGGCTCAGCATAAAGTAGAGAATTATCCTTCACTAAATCTTCAACAAAAGGAGATAAAAGCACATCGGAATCACCATCAACAACCTCACTTTCATAATGGTCATAAGCTGGTTCAAAGACATCATTAGTATTTGCTTCATCTTGCTCTTCTTCAACGTACTTATCCCACACAACTGTTCCACCAACATCTTTTGAGAAGCCATTTGTCTCGAGATCTTCATTGCTTGAATCCTTATTAGGACTCAAGACTGCTGTAATGATCTTCTTACCATAATAATCTTCATTAATTCCCATCCCATGCAAGTCTAGGGATGTATTTTGGGACTCTAACTTAATCTCCTCATTTGCCAAGGTATCTTCATCAAGCTCACAATCATTTTGAGGTGACATGTGCATCTTGTTTGTGTCTTCTTCAATACTAGTTGACTGATTTTTCTCTTCAACTTGTTCATTTGTGGGCTGCAATCCACAAACATGCACTTCTTCTTCCTTCCTTGCACCTACAACCATGACATGTTCTGCTTCCTCTTTAATCATTTTCTTGATGTAGTTGACCATAGACAACTTTCCAGGGTTATGAATCACCGCACAATTCAAAAAGGTGTCAAATGAAACATCGTTCTTAAACTCATCTGTCATGTTCTGATATTCTTTATGGAGTATGGAAGCCTCATGTTCACACTGCCTCTTGAACTGACATTCTTCAGAAGCCATAATCAAATCTAACTTCTCACGATTCCTGGACCTCAAAAAATGCAACATCTTAAGAACTTCTGAAAGCTAAACTGAACTTAGGTGAAGAATCTAATTTCTCTATCACTCATCTGTCAACTGACTCTGTCTTATTCACAGGATGGCAAGATCTTCTGCTTTGATACCACTGAAATATGCTAACCAATTTTTTCGATGATTTAACACAACACAACCAGCAATAGTTAACTGGATTAGCGTTAGCATCAAATGTAAAACTGAACTTGGAATGAAACTCACACCAAGAATGCACACTCAATCCCAATGAGGAATAGGTGTTGTCATATGGTGGAGGAGCTAAATGAAAAATACTTGAAAGAAACTACTCAACGTCAAGA
>VDFB02288749.1:0-17431 GCA_007258455.2 Sequoia sempervirens | reverse complement strand
GAGGGATGTGTAATGCAAGTTGCCTAGTGGAGGTAACAAAGGTGTCAAGGCGTAATTAATGCTCTCAACTAGATGTTCTGGGTCGGGAAGGAATGTACACATATGTATATACACACATATACATATACAATTGCATATGTATACATATATACTTACATACATATACATATACATATACATATATAATGAGTATATACATGTACATACATAAGAAAAAAATAATACAATTGTATGACAGGATATCTTCGAAATGAAAACTAGTGAAACCTTTTTCATATTTCAAAATAACAAATAAATATAAAAACAATTTGCATTGGTGTGAATGTTTATGCAATGAAAAACACACAAATAGAAGTGCATGGCAGAAAACCCTCTAAAGGAGAACTAGTCAAACCCTATCCATATTTCATAGTAAGAATGAAATATAAAAAGAAAATTATAGAGTGAATTATTGTGCAACACTTTGTCTCTATTTATATGCAAGTGATATACATTGAAAGGAGTCTTAAGTTAATAGGAATGAGCCCTTCTTTTGTAATAAGATGTACAGTGATAGACATACATATAAGTCTTATCTATTCAAGATATACATGATGTCGATGGATCCAAACATCCATGGTAGATCGTGTATATCTTGAACAGATTAGACTTCTTTCAATATATATCACTATTTGTAGATGTACCTTTGTGGCACATCTAGACCTTTTTTAGTGCACATGTGGACTTCTAGGCCTCTCTAGTGATTTGGTAGGAAGACAACAAAAAATAGTTGGGAAATTTGAATTGTTAACCTAGTTGGGGAAGAGTCATATCTTGGAATAGGTACTAGGAGAAGGGTGGATTACGTAGGAAGGGAGTTATTGTGCAATAAAAAATAGAATAATAAATTTGCATGGCAGAATATCTTTGAAATAAAAACTAGTGAAACCATTTTCATATTTTAGAATAGTTCAAATAAATATTAAAGGAAAATTGCATAGTTAAATTTTTTTATAATGACGAACACACAAATACAAGTGCATGGCAGAAAACCCTCAAAATGAGAACTAGTGATTTCCCTTTCCATATTTTGTAGTAACAATCAAATATAAAAATCATTTTATAGAGTGAAGTATTGTTAAACGAAGAACAAAATAATACAATTGCAAAGAAAAATATCTTCAAAATGAAAACCACTGAAACCATTTTCATATTTTCGAATAACAAACAAATATTAAAAGAAAATTGTAAAGTTAAAGTTTTTGCAATGACAAACACATGAATAAAAGTGCATGGTAGAAAACCCTCGAAATGAGAAACAATCAAACCATTTCTATATTTCATAGTAAAATTCAAATATATAAAGGAATTTGTAGTGTGAATTATTGTGCAACGAAGAACACATTAATTCTTGTGCATGGTAGAATATCTTCGAAATGAAAACTAGTCAAACCATTTTCATATTTCAGAATAACAAAAAAATATTAAAAGAAAATTGTAGAGTTAAAGTTTGTGCAATAGTGAACACATGAGTAGAAGTGTGCTAGAAAACCAGTCTAGCCCTTTTCATATTTCATCATAACAATGGAATAAAAATGAAAAACTAGTTAAGCCCTTATCGTGTTTGATGTCAAAACAATGAAACCCTTTTCATATTTCATAGTAGAAAGAAAATATTACAAGAAAAATACAGAGTAAAACATCATGCAATGAAGAACAGAAGATTACGAGTGCATGGACGACTATAGATGAAATGAAAACTAGTGAAACCCTCCCCATATTTTGTAGTATTAATCTTTTTCAAAAAGAAATTTTCACAATGAAAGTTTGTGCAACAAATAACAGAATGATATAAGTGCATGGCAGGACACCATCGAAATGAAAGACAATGGTATAGGCCGAGTGAGGTTAAAAACCTCACCTAAAAGAGAAAGGGATCTTTGAGAGTGCAAAGTCAAACAATGAAGCGTCTAGAGCTAAACAATGAATCATGGAGAGTCTAACCAGTGTGGGTGTGTAACCAAATGAACACTCCAAAATAAACACAAATAAAAGGAATGACAATGAGCGGGATATGCAATAATTTGGAGCATTGAATGAACCTTGATCTCCAATATACATGCTTGTTAGGTTGAGTAAATGTAGAGGGACATGCAAGTCAAGTTGCTCAGTGGTGGTAACGAAGGAGGCAACAAGCAATTAATGCTCTCAACTGGTCGT
This sequence comes from Sequoia sempervirens, assembly GCA_007258455.2. Classification (NCBI taxonomy): domain Eukaryota; kingdom Viridiplantae; phylum Streptophyta; class Pinopsida; order Cupressales; family Cupressaceae; genus Sequoia; species Sequoia sempervirens. The sequence continues at coordinate 15,232 of VDFB02288749.1, read as the reverse complement.
TTTGGGTGGAAAAGTGGCCAAAAGCCACGTGTTCATCCAATCCAATGCACATAGATTTTTGCGCTAACGTGAAGGAGGCAGATGGGTTCCACTATTGAGTAGAGGAAAAAATGGGCTTGTAAGGAACACTGTGGATGAATCAGTTCATGACAGATGGCAGGGTGCTGAAAATTAAAAAAAACTGATAGATGCACAAGTGGTAGAGTGATGTGGTGGGATTTTTATTTTTTATTTTGGTCCACATGGCACTTCATGTGGACCTCCAAAGTTAGGGTTCCCTAGTATGGGGTCCTCTCCCCTAATAAATTATTTTCTCCCTTATTTATCCTATTTTCTTTAAAAAATCTAAAACATTTACAAAAATATTTTTTACATCAAATAAAATAAATTACAAAATTACCTTTTTCCTTTGTATAAAATAAGTTTAATAATTGCATATTTTGAAATTACTTCTAATATAAAATACTCATCATTTATCAAGATAATTTAGACTACAATTCTTATTTATCTATTTATTTTATACAATTAAAAATAAATTGTTAATGTTCATAAAAATTAAATCCAATGTGAGTTATACCTAAAAGAATTAATTTTGATGGAAGAATGACTTTCCAGACTTCAACTCTATAGATGAGGTGTATAAATATTCAATAAAAGGAGGATAAACATATGCATATAATTGTGTGTGTGTGTATGTGATCCTTAGCTCACATCTATAGAAGAAGAGAGTGACTTTGTTATTGTTAGATTATGTTTGTCCACTTGGTAGATAGACTTTAAATATGTGAAGGGGACCCATATGGATTAAGTTGCCATGTTGCATATAACAATAGATGGGATATACAAGTTTCTTAATTTTCTTCAAATTGAGTTGATGGACATTTCATAAATCATCTCTATTTGTTATGTATGGATTTATACCACATTCCTACAAATTATTATTTTAAAAATTAAATATAGATGCAAACATGTTGTTCCACTACAATATATCTATAATATAGTTGTAATTTTCCTGGTATTGTTTGGTTAAGGACATGAATCATGTAGATTTGGTGAGAACTAATAATCCAAAGGGATAGGTGGCTTATTAGCAACACATCACAAATCACAATAGTAGGAAAGGTATATACAATGTAATAAATATTCTTTAATTTTTAAAGATGCCAAATTTATTAAAATAAATAAAATTAGCAAAAAGAGTAGTGCAAAAAAAATTGATTTTATTGATGTTTATGAAAACATGAATTAAAATTTAATAGAAAATATAGAGAATAAGACAATAAAATGTTAATTGATTGTATATAAGTCAATTACCCATGACATAAATATCCTTTTTTGTCATTTCTAACAATCAAAATTTTAGAATATATCTCTTAAACTTTAAGGATCCTCAATCATCACCAAAAAATGCATTTGATTTAGAAGAAGTAGACAGGGAAGACTTAGGACCTTCTATTTTAGGTTGCTCCTCTTTAGGGACACTCGCTTCAGGAACAATCTCCATAGATGGTACCACCGAGGAACATGTCATCACATCAGAGGTTAGTGACAAAATACAATTATTAAGAGTGGAAACAACTGAGGCTCAACCAGCAGCTACCAACTCACAGAGATGGACTACTTCAAGGTCAACCTTAATCGTGACAACTCAATTATTAGCTACAAACTTTATAGAATGATGTAGAGTAGAAGTCATAGCTCCCATAGAATGAATCCAAGGTCTTCCCAGAAGAAGATTATAAGGTAAAGGGCTAGGCATCACATAAACTAGAGTGGATAAGGTAACGGGTCCTAGCTTTAAGGGCAAGATTATGGTGCCCAAAGCTTGATAATGTATATTATCAAATCCATGAATGTATAGAGAAGAAGCAGCTAAAGAAAAATAATCAACATTAATCTTAGGTAATAGGTCCATACCACAAACATTGAGGGTCGAACCAGTGTCAATGAGGGTACATCTAATACTAATGCTATTAACACTAACTATAATCATCAAAGGGTTTGCTTGCTTTTGTACATCTAAGGGTAGAAGTTCCTATAGATAGAACGTAAAATTCAGAGAACTCGCATGAATAAGATCCATCAATGCAAATTAAAAAAATTTAGCTTAGTAGAAGCAAGCAAGAGGATATTTTGCAAGGCTTCCTAAAGCATACCTTGATAAACTAGAGCAATCTAAAGAAAATCCCAAAGAGAGATCTTAGCTAGAGTAACACAAAGTTTCTCGACAAGCTCATAGTCTGTAGGTGCTTTAGTCACAGGTTTAGGTGTTGAAGGAAGACCTAGTTGAGAAGGTGGTAAAGAAGTAGTAACTTTAGTAGGTTGAGGTGTAGGAACATAAGGCTGTTGATTCAAGTTCTATTGATTTCTTTTAGTATTGTATATGTGCACTACAACATTGTAAGAAATAGAGTTTGTAGCTCATACAAATCTAGTATACAAGTCTATTGAATCATTAGAATACAAGATCCCATAGATAGAATGAATCTTCTTAGGAGAAGGGCTAGCTGGATTCAAGTAAATAATGGGTCTCTTAGGCCTTGGGGAAGCCACGAAGAATACAACAATGTTCACTGACTCTTCAGTTGGTGAAGAAGAAATGGGCATTTGAGATGAAGAAGTTTGTTCGAAAGATCCATAGATAGAGGAAGATGCTTATAAGAAGTCATCAAGAGCATCATCCAACATATTAAAATATTCCTTAGAGAAAACATTATCATAAACATTAAAACATTGTAGAAAAAGATTTGACATGTTCACATCAAGTTCACCAAAATATAAGAGAAGGGGGATTCATTTCTCATGAGTTTCTTCATTCTCAAGAGAATCCTAAGGAGCGAACTGCCCTTTAATGAGATAATAAAACATCTCACCTATTAGCTAAATAAAAGCATGTATTTTTCTTAATTATGAAGTTTATCAAGATCGATCATAATGAGGAAGATGAGGGATTTTTCAATTGGAGCAGTTGAGATTTCATCATATCTTAAAAATTATGATCTAGGTTCTTGAGAATTTTTGGACAGAAATTAGTAAACAAGAAGGAAAAAAATACCCATTAAATTTCACAAAAAACCCAATTTGTGGTTTGAGAGAAAACTTCACCAGTCGATGCGTCAAAATTCAGAACTAATTAGGATCTAAGTGGAAAATAAGTATGATAGAATTTATGAAGAGGTTGAGCAATTTGGGCTTTTATGAGCAGTTAAGGGACAACAATTGGATCTTTTGAAAGTAGTAGTTGTAGGGATTAAAAGAAATTGGAGTGACTTGAACAAAATTTGAGAGAATATAGGGGTAGTTGCAAATATCTAGGGAGTTGTTTGACCCAGTTTATGGACAGTTGAGAGCATATAGGAGTAGATTTAAGAGTTTTGATAATAGAAGAGGTCAAGGAAGGACTTTTTCAGCTCTTTAACACCTTTTTGGAGCTTGTTTAGGGGTTGCAAAATAGGCATATCTGTTTTGGATGACCAAAGGAGATTGACTCAACAAGATGAAGAAAAGAATTTTTTTTCCCCCCAACACATGTTCCTATCTTCTAGCAAGCTATTGCATATCTATAAGACTCATCTTTTGGACCTTTGTTTGAAGGGAAGAGTTTCACAAACAACTACTGCTGCTAAAATATTGAACTATATTATTTTATGAAACTCTTCCCCAAAAACAAAGGTATTCTTGAAACCTTTCCCCAAGATTCTCTTGGGTAACCTGCACAAAAGAAAAAAAAGGAAAAATGTTGGGGCTATTTCAAGGCTTGCTATAGTCAAACTCTTGCTTTGGTGTTCCCACCTCCATAGACAACTACATAGATACGAAAAGTAAATAAAGTGAACAAATAAGGTGTGGTAAAAGCAATCCCCGCTCAAGGAGAACTCGTACAATGAAGTAGCAAAGTGAACAAAACAAATTATTCACAAATAGATAAGAACAAGAGAGTGTTACCAACAGTCCTCGACCCCCTCTTGAACACATGGATGCACCATTAAATGCTTGAAAGAGAGCTTTGGTTGTTGGAGGGACCTCAGTCCAACAGAGCTTTACTGTAAAAGCAAGATTGAAGAAGTAAGAGCTAAAGAATGGAGCAAGATTGAAAAGATTCAAGTCTTAGAATGAGAAGGAACCCCCAAAATGAGAGTAAAGGAAGAGTTTTGTTGCTACAATAGGTAGGAGAAGTTGTTACACTTGGATTTCTAAATACAAGGACACGTGTCATGAGTCAAGATTCTAAGATTTTGTATTTCAAACTTGAAAAACCGTGTGGATGCTAGCGTCCCATACAGACATTTGTGTGTCACGCAAGCATCCAACTCATCAATTTTTTGGGAAATGTGGTGGCATACTGTTGTTGCTTCATCATTGGTCCTTGTGGAGTTAGAATTGTGAAATTACAACCCATGAGGTTATTATAATAAATGCAAGCTTAGATGTAATAAATGCAAGGCTAAATTTATAAATATGAAATTTCCCCTGGGGTGCAATTTTTCAACATTATAGGAACTTATGAAGAAAAATCTAGTGAAGTTCATATGGAGAAAAATAAAAATAAAATCACAAAGAATGTGGAAAAGATGAAGGCACAAGTAGTGGAGATGATGTGACTACTAAAGGGCTTTGTGGAGAAATCGAAAGGTATATCTAATCCTTTGAAAGGTGTCCCCAATACTAGAAGATCAAGTAGGATCTCTACCCCATCTTTAGTTGCTCCTAAGTCCTCTGGGACTAAAACTATTATTGGTATGAAGAGGAAAGAGTCAATCAGTGCCCCTGTGAAAGATCAAAGTGCTCCACAAAGAAGAGTAAAAACAAAAGCTACAAGAGAAAGGTATGTTGAGTATGATGAAGAAGAAGAAGAAGGACCTAAGATGGTTCAAAAGAGGAAAGTTGATTTCTCTCAAGAGACAAGTGCAAAGAAAAACAAAGTAGATATTGTTGATACAGATAATGAAGAGGAAATCAAGAAGAAAAAGGAAGAATTCAAGATGCATGTGAGAGAGAAGAAGTTTTCAAATGAAGAAAAGCTAGGAAAAGCTAAGGGGAAGAGGAAGGAAAATTCCCCTCCAAAAATAAAGCATAGCCTCTAAGGTTGGGTGCACTGTTTAATGGAATTTTTGAGCATTGAATGTTGGAAGAAATTGCCAAAATGTATTCATATTTAGATGAGGTAGACAAGGCTACAATAGAGGAAGCAATTGTGAAGTATATGGTAATTTTTTATACTATAGCTAGTTTGTCACAAATTGAAGATCACTTACTGAATGACTTGAAGAATGTTTTGAGAATGAGAAGATAAGAGGTAATAAATGAAGATGCCAAAATAAGGGAAGATACCCTAGAGAAGATTGGTTCTTCTCAATTTGATGAAGATAGAGCAAAATTGGCACAATTGTACAACAAAGAATTAATTACAAAAGAAAGGTTCAACACCTTGATGAGCAGAGAGATGGATGATATTGAGAGGTTGAAAAGTGAGACACTATAGAAGTTAGAAGAGCTTACAAAAGAACTAAGTATGTCTCTAGATAGTGGAAGTGAAATGCAATATGATACTTCTATCCTGGAAGTTAATGATCATGCTATAGAACATGAGATTGAGTAGCAAGAAAATAAGGTGCATGGAGATGTGGCTACATGTAATGCCTCTCTAGTAGTGGAGAATGTAGGAGAAGAAAAGGATGATAAAATGCAAAAGGAGAATGTACAAACAGAGAAAAATTCACCTCCTCCAAACACAAAGAAAGATGTAGAGAAAAAATAATTGGTTACACAAGACAACCCAAAGGATTCTAAGGCACAAAACATTGAATACTAGCCCTATCTGAAAGATAATGAGAAATATACTAAAGAAAAGAAGACTGAGGAAGAAGCTGAAAGTGTAGACAGGGAGAATAATGTGGAGAAAGAACAAGAAAGCACAAAGGTTGTTAGTGAATCCTTCGGTGATTCACTCAAGGGTCTATTGGACATGTAGTTATTTCTTGAACCTATTATATATGCATAACTACTACAACTTCCTATGTAGCAAGGTCAAGTGGACATGGGAAAAAATATCTCCCTTGCAAAAACTTCAAATTACTGATGTGTTTCATGCTTCCACAAGGAAGGAAATACTATCCACTCATTAGAAGAGCATAGAATTTATTGAAGAAGCAATCAAAGTGTTGCAAGAAGGGATTCTCGAAGCTACTATTGACGAGTCTTTATCCAATGTTGAAAAATTGAAGCTATTATTAGATTCCTTTAAAGACTATTACTCTGGTTTGGAAGAAATATTTGGAAAGAGCAATGTCTAAGAAGTTCAATGAGAGGAGATTGATTGAGATATCAGACAAGTGCAATGTTACACATGAGAAACTAAAAGAAAATCTAATACATGTGCAAAAGTGTTTGGATGAAGCATGAGTTTTATTTCAATTTTTCTTCAAATGGTTGAATTCAATGAAGAGCATCAAGGATCAGATGGACTCAATTGAGTCACAAATTTATTAGGTCTCCATAGTCTATGATTTGGTTAATGACATAGATGGTGCATGGGTGTTTTTTCCAGTTGTAGGAACATAAAGAAAAGATAATCATACAATACTATCAACTGTAGGATCTATTAAGTGAAAGGCTTACCTCCTTATCCAATGTTGTAGCACATGCAAAGAAGTTAGCACAAAAAAACCCGATACCCAATTCACTAGATGAAGGAGAAGACCTCCTTATGTAGTTTGAGAGCCAAAGAAGCACACATTTCTTTTCCTAGAAGGATTGATATGTTGGAAAGAAGTATTGAGAGGCACACCTTGCGAAGCTGAAGGTGTCTTACAAGAGTATTTTTCCCTCCTCCAATTGATTATGTATATTCCAATTTTATTTATGCAATTCCATATTTCTTTGTACATATGTGGAAGCAGTAGACAATGTTGTAGTACATTTTTTATCATTTTTGATGGATAACTTTGTAAGGGGGAGATATTCTCATGCACATATGTATATACCTACAAAAGGGGAGAATAGTTGAAGTAGTTTACCAAGTTTAACATTGAGATGATCCCTTTCCCCTTGATGTCAAAGGGGGAGAATAGTTTGGGAATGTTACCATCAATGAAAAAGGGGGATATTGTTGGAAGATTGGTTTGTCATTAAGAAGATTGGTGGATGTATGGTAGGTGATGCTACTATGGTGTTGTCATCGATGTCAACATTGAGGTAAACATTATTGTAGTATCAACATTGATTTATTTCTAATTGATGAGCATGATTGAAAGTAGTGTTGTTAGTGATGGAAACCTATTGCATAGTTACAGTTTTGTTGTTTCAATGCAGAACAAATATCTTACAAAATTTCCCAAGTCCCATGGTATAGTTTCCAATGTACAGTGAGTTAGTTTTGAGGTCCACATTGCTCCACCATTATGAATCCAATTATACAATTTTAAGGTGATTTTTGTACTTGTTAGAGGAACCTAAATCCAAGGTTTCATATCATTATGTCCTTCGCAGTCAAAGTTAGAGTTGATAGAGTATCACTCTAGATATGGCAAAGATACAATGATAAAGTACCTAATTGGTATGTTCTACATTCCATCGAGGATGATTATTATGGTATACAATTTTGAGGGAATGTTTATAGGTGTCAAAAGTATGTTTGGTCCAAGTGTCAAGAGCTTTGGGGGTTCGCGTTTTAGGTTGTGGATGAACAGTTGGTTCATTCTATTTGTTGCTTCACTAGTGGTGTCAACCTAAAAGGTTTGAGGTCAAGTGTGGAGTTAAAGTAAGTTTGGATTGGATTTATGGGAGTAATTATAAGTCCATGTTGACATATTTTGATGTGTTATACGCTTTGGTTTATTATGTGAAGTGTGTGGTTGAGTTTTGAGTCAAAAATTTATGAGGATGAATGATACATCTAATTAGGCCAACCTAATTGATGTTGTAGGTGTGTGAATGTAATACATATAAATATACGTTCATTTTGGTGTTGAAGTGTATGAGTGATGACAAGTGTGCAAATGCGATGTGAGTGTGACAAGGTGTGGTGTGAATATAATACGATAAAGAAAAGTATGATAGTAGTGAAGCATGAAGTGTGTTAAATCACTTTACAGAGCTTAATTGGAATTGTCTTCAACATATTGTAGATGCATTTTATCAGTTCAAATCTCTGGAAATGATCCACCATATTTTTTATCCTGACAGTGAGCCATTTATTTTATTCTCTAGATAATGATTCCTTTGGATAGTGAGTCCACCTAGCAGTGAGCCATTCTATAATATCTTATGACTAGTTATAATATATTGTGAGCTAATCCTCATCGTGGTTTTTACTTTTGGGGGTTTCCATGTAAAATCTAGTGTTCTTATGTTCTTTGATATGATGCATGCTTCCTATGTTCCTTTCTATTATTGCAAGTTTTATGTGATGCATTGAATGGATATTTAAGTTGATGAAGTCAATAATTTTTTGTGAATACTGGTTCACCCCCTCTCTTAGTATTTCGGGTGTTCAACACAAGGGGTGGATCATGCATATCCAAAGGTGGGCCCACAAAATTTTCAAACTTGATTACAATAAAGATTAATAAATCTTGGGGGATACTATCACTTTATTAGATAATAGCACCAACTTTCACTAGTGCTTCATTAATAAGATCTCCAACAACCCATAAATTTGAAGTAACCATAACCTATTGGCCAATACGCAAGAAACTTGTGTGAGACAAATTATTTTCCTTTTAAAAAAATTAATTATGCCCCTTATTTTTAACATTACACCATGCATCTCATATCCCCAAGGACTTTAGCATATGTTTATTATGTAGACCAACCAAGTTGTTTATCAAAAAAAATGTATAGAGGTCTAGAATGCAAATTTGTCTACATTATGAAGGAAATGATTAGTGTATTGTGTTAGTGTAAACTAGGTGTATTACCTAATTGGTTTTCCTCTTAGGTCCTATTCAAAATAGTTTTATTAAGTTTAGTTAGGGTATTATCACTTTATGTCTCAAGTCATAAGATTAAAAAATATGTCATAATCTTATGGTCCTATGTTTCACCTTGCCCTATATAATCAAGGGGTTCTCATTATAAAATCGTTCAACTGAATTTATGACAATTAATCATATTCTTGTACATATATTATGCATTTATATCCTTTGATAAAATACAATTATTCTTTCATGTTTGGTCTCTCTTGTGCTTGCATTGAAGCTCCTAGATCTTTGGTGGTTATCTCCATAGCCAAAATTTGTAGGGTATAGAGAATTCTATACTTACTCTTACATGACATTAAAGCTTGTGAGATTACTTCTTATTTATATTTTGAGAGATTTAGGTTGGATATCTTGGTTTCTCTTGAAATTTTGAGTATTCTTTTATGTTGGATCAAATGATGAATTGAATTTCATCATTAATCCTTGATAGAAATACTAGACTTTGGGGGTCCCTCTTTATGGCTTTTTATTATAAGTTTATTTTAGCATGATGATGCAAATCTATGCTCACCATTGAGTTTAGGGTGTCCAAAAAAGTCAATTTATCTTTTTTATTTTATCCTAATTAGATATTAGAGGTCAAATTTACAAGGGTTTGAATTTAGGAGGTGATTGCTAAATCTAGAAGGTATTCATATTTTAGATTATTTTGGGTCAAATTTGACCCTATCATCACATCCAAAAGGCCTAAGAACCTAAAATTTGAATGTCAATTCATAAGATTTAGAAACTTTTTTCCTAGGCCTCAAAGAAAATTTTTAACCCCTATTGTATAGATCATATAAAAATCCATATATTTGTTTGGTCAAAAAATCCCTAGCATAGGTCTATTGTTGGGCACATCTATTTGTCAGTTGGGTAAAAAATGATTTGTTGGTTAAAATAATTACTTGTTGGTTTATTTTATTTTTTGTCCACTTTTTAGTTACAGGTTGTACCTTTTGGTGCAATACCTATTACTACTGTAGGGTATGCATCTACACAGTGTATGCTACTGCTAGTAGGTGCCATGTGGCACGAGCCCCGCCACTCATTGATCTGCCTACTAACCAATTGCTCAATATTCCCAAAAAGGAATATACTAGAGAATTAAGTGAATAAAACCACTAGGTAGCTACCATAAGCAGTTTCTAGCCAACAAGTAGGTAGTTCCAAAAATGTGACAATAAAAAATAATGTCCAATTTCTTTATTGACAATTCTTTTTAATAAATATTTTATGTTTTACATTTAGGTGGCTTTTTACAATATATCAAATTATATAAGTGTTTTATTAGGTTTAAATTACATAGTTTTGAGTGAATCTTTCTCCGTCCATATTTTATGAGTAGTAGCTCACAACAATTTATCTCTCATGAGTATGAATAGTCTTTTCAAAACTCATTGTATCTAGGTGATGCTCATAGGGGTGAGTCAACCATCCTTGTACTAATTTTACTCAAGTACACTTCATCATAGAGTTTCCCCAAGATCAATACCATATTACTTGTTATGGTTAAGCATGCTTGTCATAGTAGTATTAGGATAGGTGAATTCCACAAAAAATCTAATGCTTCACCTATGTAAGCATCACTTAAATACAATACATGTTAAATGGACTATTTATCCTTGTGAAAGATACATTCATATAAACAACTACTCATGAAATATATATTAATAAAAATTAACTCAAAACTATGTAATTAAACTCTAATTAAATATCATTTAAATATTTTTGAGGTCAAAACATTTTTAAAAGATTCTTTGAAATTAAAATTTTTAATAAAATTAAAAAATTAATCGAATATAAAAAAATTAAAGAAAGTTCATGGAGGTTGACAAAGTTTTCCAAATGAAATTACTAGAAGACATTTTCACTGAAATTTTAAAGAAACTTTTAAAAGATTAAAGTTAAATTAGGCTTTCTAAAAAGTTATAAACTAATCTCTAAGTGGAAAAAAAGAAATTTTAAAGAAGCTCTTCAAAGAATAAAGTTAAAGATTTAAACAAATCTCTATGATGGGAAAAAGAAATTTTAAAGATTAAAGAAGCTTTTAAAAGAATAAAGCTTAACTAAGCTTTCTAAAAAGTTAAAGTTATATGGTGGAAAAGAGAACAATATTGGTGTATATGGAAGCTGACACAGTTCCAAGAAATTTCTTACAATCTTTTCCCACGCGTAAAAACAAAAATGAGTATCTTCTGACGTATTGGAAGGGGATTTGCATTCAAATTTGTTATCTTCCGATGTAATTTGCATTGAAATTCGTTATCTTCCGACGTATTGAAAGGGGATTTACATTGAAATTCGTTTAGGCGAATAGTCCAGACTGGGTGATTCGCGAATAGTACAGATGCAATTTGCATTGAAATTCGTTATCTTCCGACGTATCGAAAGGGGATTTGCATTGAAATTCGTTTAGGCGAATAGTCCAGACTGGGTGATTCGCGAATAGTACAGTCTGTTCATCATTGACAATCCTGGCGCAGACCGTAGTTTAAATGAAACAAAAGCAGTGGATCCAAAGTTCACGCTTCCCGGAAATCCACCGCTGGCGCTATATAAACACCACACGCTCTATATAAACACCAGAGGCTCTATTTCTTAACTTTTAAATCAGAGAAAGTTTAAGCTTGCAATTTTAAAGAATTAGTGAAATTAGTGAGATTTCAAGAGACAAATCGAACATTTCAAAAGGTTTAAAGTTGGACCATGAATAATTGCCTCATCATCCACCTAAGCCCAAGTGTCCTTTATTGAGAGGCCAAGGTAATTTGGTAGCATTTAGGTCATTGTGGAGGAGCCACGTCATTGGATTAGGAGCCAAGTTAGGGTAGTGCTAATTGTAGTGCATAGTGGTCCATTCCAATGGGTGGTTATTAGAATTAGTCACTAGTTATGGTTCAAGAGAGGAGTTAATGGGTGCATAGTGGTCCATTCCAATGGGTGGTTATTAGAACTAGCCATCAGTTATGGTTCAAGGGAGGAGTTAATGGTTGGGTATGGTAGTGATGGATGGTGGTAAGTGGTAGTTGTTGATGGTATTAATAACAGTTAATGTTAAGTACAATGTTTGATAAAGAATTCAAACTAATAGTGAGTGAAGATTGACCATCAATATATGTTGGTGCATTGAGAGTTAAAGAGTTAATGGATAACAATGATAATGGAGGCTAAGGGAGTGGTGACAATTTATGTTGATGGCTAGCAAAAGCGGTGATAGTTTATGATGATTGTATTTCATGACACTCAAAGCCAAGCATGAGTTATGATGATTGGCCACTGGCATCTTTTGTTTCTTGCAGTGAACCCAGACTACCAATTGATAAGGTGATAGCACCAACAAAAGAAGATTGATGGAGTTAGTTGTTCATGAGGCGAGGGGGCTTGTTTATGTGAGCTAACCACTTGTAGATGGTCAATGAAGCTTTATAACCTAAATCGCCTAAGGGGTATGTGGTCACTTAAATATGTAAGGTTATGTGCTCCACCAAGGCAAAGATTTAGGACCCTACTTAGGCTATTTTTGTTAGGATATTTGACACATATAATAGACTTAGGACCCTCAAAGTGTATGAGCTCAATTAGAATGCTTAGTGACCCCATTAGAATAGATGAAGCGAGTTTTTGACACATGAGGCATGATGTTGATAAGGGAATAAAAAATTGACATGTAGGCCTAACCTCACATACAAATAGAAGAATCATGTAGCCATACTAGTCACAAATTTTAAACAACCTAATTGAGACACATGATATAAACAACACCAAATCATTGAGTCTACAAACAAAAAGTCACTAGGAAACTTCAAAAGAATGGATTCCTTGATTTTATCACAAATTAGGGAGGGTATTGTAAATGCATAAACAAATGGAAACTCTTAGGTAAGAAAATTGCAGAATATTTAGAATCCAAAATCTCTAGCAAAAGAGAGAAATTAAAGAAGATAAAAATCATAAACACAAGCTATGTTATGAGTATTTGAATTAAACCCAAACTTAGAGTAAGCATACACTAGGTTTAATTAATCAAAACATGTTTGTGCATGAGTTTATTTACTACTATAGAGACAACAACTATCTTGTTAGCTCTACATTAGAGACTTCACTTGGTTTGTATTGCCTAGTTGAACACTAGACTCCTCTTACCCTAGAAGGGCATGGGTTGTAAGGTTTAATGGTAGATTTGATGGTGTCAAGGAACTCCAAGATAATACCTTAATGTCAAGAATACTAGAAGGTTTGCACTCCAATAACAGTAGTGATGAAATCCAAGATAAAGTTTATCAAATTGGGGTCTTCAAAATCAAGAGGTTCAAACTTTTTTAAGGATGGTGAGGGTGATATAACTATCCTTTTAATGTTGTGGCTCTCTTGATTTTTCCTTTATAAGGTTTAGATATTTTTTGTACATTGTTTGTAGTTGTCATTATTAGTTGTCCTAGTGTTCTTTAATTTTGGTAATTTTCTTTTTTTAGTTAGGGGGTTTTATCTTTAGTAGAGGTGTTTATTATTAGGAGAAAAGTCTGTAGCTTTTTAAAGAGTTTTTAGGGAAGGTTTTCAAGTGAATGTAAGGGATATGTAATGGTGTTGTAGAAGGGATTTTTCTATCAAAGAGCTTCCCATAAGCTACACCATTTTTTATTTATCTATTTAGATCATAATTCAAAATATTATTGTGATTATTTTGGCACAACCTCAATGCATCTCTCTTTCACTAGTTTTTTATTTTTTGGTTATAATCAGTCTTGAGTATTAACTACAGGAACATGGTATGCTATTTGAGTTGACATGCAAGTGCAAAAAAATCTACATCAAACACTTTTAGAAAAAAGCATAATACTACTTGAATTGAAAATAGGCCTAAGCATTATGCAATTAAAAATAAATGAAGAATTTCAATAAATGTGGGACAATAAGATAAGAAAATTCATTAAAAACCTAGATCTAATTGTAGTCTTGAAATTCACTTAGACTTATTGGATTCTAATGGAAATAAAAAATTGATGTTCAACATAAAATGTAATAAAAGATTCCCAATTGCTTAAATTCATTACAAGGTCTAAACTAATAGGCTTGATCACCGTTCACATATTTATGATCACTGTTCACATGTTTGTGTGTATATAATGTATGGTTTAAAAGGATGTTGTATCTAATAAAAATGATGTGCTTAAATGATAATTATATTTTTTTCCAATTTTGTAAACTAAAAATGAATGAATTCATGGGGCAAAATGTTTTTGATGGGTTGAAAAATAAAAGGTAGCTTTTTACAATCTTGGCACACCTATCATTTTGTTTTAATACTCATCACCAATATTATTGATGGACTAAACTAGTTAGATTTGAGCATTCAAAAATCTAAAAGGATGTGATTTAATGTGTTGTCTAGCTAATACCATTCAAAATTATCTTTTAGCAAAGGAACTATCTACTTCCTAATGAGAATTTAGGATTGATAAAGGGATTACACAATACATTGGAAGGTTGTTTTCATGATGTTGCTTTTTCATTGTTTTGTGTACTTGCAAGATTTCATAAGTTATATTAATAGTCAAAATTCTAGGAGGAAATATATCCTCTAATGAGGAGTATTAATAAATTTGATAACTTGTTATGTAACTTGTAAATGTAATTGAGAGGGAACATTAACATATGTGGGATTTTGTTACATAGATTGTAAATTTGATCAATCTAGACTATTAATGAATTTGAGAGTTCATAATTTAGATTATAAATTTAATTGATGAAGATTATTAGAAAATTTGATAGTTTATAATGCAGATTGCAAGCTATTAGCGAATTTGAGAAAATGTATATATTATGAAACTTACTTCTATTTTTCAATATTTAATTATTTATAAATTAATTGTAGTTATTCAAAATATAAAATCTTATGTTGAATTATCTTTTAGTCAAACCATCCTCATTAATAGGATTGAGGACTTAGATGATTTTAGTTTTTTGGGTTTTAGTGGATATTTGGTTAAAGACATCGCAAAATAGATATGTATTCATATAATTGACTATTAAGATTTAATACTTTGATTTTTATTTTCTATAAAAATGTTATTGTGCTTAGTTTTTTTTATATTTTTGTTTGTCGTCGATCATTCATTTTCCATTTTTTTTAAAATCTTAAATAATGTTAAATGATAATATAGTTTCTATGTGATCTCACCCTTAGAGACAATACTTGCTAATAAGTTTATGAATCATGTACTTTAGTATTCATAGAAATGTGTAAAGTTAGTAGTGGGCACAAAGTT
>VDFB02288748.1:0-104569 GCA_007258455.2 Sequoia sempervirens | reverse complement strand
GTTCAACATGTTGAGCATGAGTCTATAACAAAAGTTCAAAAACATGATGTGGACCCATCAGGTAAAGAGAACCACTCTAATGTTCTTTAATTAATGAAATACTTGTAACAATAATAATAAAACATATCAGTTTAACATTTCTTTCTTATTGCAGCAGATCCCCCCTTGAAGCAGCGTCCACGTCATGAGCAGATGACTACACGTACATTAAGATCACAAGAAGAGGGCAGAACAACTAAAGGGGGGACAAATGATTTAGAAAATGATACTCCACTTTATTTTTGTAGCTTTAAAAAAGAAACAAAAAAAAAGTGATTGTAATCATATCATGACAACCATATTTTGATAATATGTAAAAACCGAAAGAATGAATATTATATGTTAATGAATGAATGTGAATATGTTAATTAATGAATGTTATATGTTAATGAATGAATGTTATATGTTATTAATGGATGAATAAATGTTATATGTTATTAATGGATGAATCAATGATTAATGTTATATGATTGGGTATGGGGAATTGAGAGTGATGTGAGGGGGGGAAGGGCCAAATGAGCTTCCACTGTCATGTGGTTGGCCTTATTAAGTAAAGAATATTAAACTATTCTCAAATAAAGAGAAGATCAATAAGGTAATGCACTTTTTAATATAAGAAATGCATCATTTGAAGCATCAAACCAATATGCAGTCTGTATGTATGATCAATCGTCAGTCTTCGCAATGGTACATTTCCACGAATATTTTTTTTAAAAAAAAATTGATTCTTCATCGCAATTTCGACGACAACCACCGAAAAAAACCACCGACGAATCAACAGAAAGGCTCGATGAAGTTTCTATAGCTGCAACGAATCTTTCGTCGTAACTCCTTGCCCATTTTGTCGCAATTTTGACGATCTTTCAGCATTGCTACCACGCTACTCCCTGCCCATTTCATTGCACTTTCGATGAACTTTTGGTGTTCTTTCGACGCTACTCCTTGCTAATTTCGTTGCAAAGTCAACAAACTCTTGGTGTTGTTTCGACGCTAATACTTGCCTATTTCGTCGCACATTCGATGAACTTTTGGTGTTGTTTCGACGCTACTCCTTACCCATTTTTTCATAATGGTGACGAACGTCTGCTGTTGTTTCGACACTACTGCTTGCCCATTTTGTCGAATTGGCGACAAACTTCTGGTGTAATTCGTTAGTGGATACACAAAGTTTTCGTCAATATTTTGATGAAATATTGAGGTATTTCATGATGCCGTCGACCGATGATTCTTCGCTGTTATTTCAACGTTTAATTTGTTGTCAGCCTTTCGACAAAAAAATAGCAACGGAAATATTTTCACCATTGCGTCGCTCTTCTGACAAAGATTTTTCGAACGACCGATGAACAACCATCGAAAAATGGTGTCAAATTCAGTAGTGCGATAGTGGCTGTTGCTGTATCAGTGGCTACTGAGGAGGCTACTAGTGCAATGGTGGTGCACTTGGGACTTGTCCATGTTGGACATCCTGGCCATCCTATCCTTTTCCCCTGCCATCTGGGCCTCTTCCCTATCCATCATCTAGCTGTCCTTTACCTCTGTTTGCACCCCTCCCTCTTGGCCTCCCTCATGGAGGTATACCTGTTGGATCTATAAATCGTGGTGAGGGTAAAAACCATGCATCATAAGCAGGCATCATCTGTGCATTTATCTATCCCTGATCATATGCCCATGGCCTAGCAACCAATTGTTAAAATCCCTCTACAACCTCATGGGCTGGGATCATGTGTCCCCATGTAGTCTCTCAAGCTGACCTGGAAAAAATGGCAGTGTATGCATCATCGGGCCTATCTTGGCTCTCACCAAACTATCTGGAAACCCTATCAAGTAGGTACCTCTCAATAATTGTGTGCTCTCAACCTTGCATTTATCAAGTCTATCGAGCATAGAATAGCTACTGCACATCATCATACCAAGCTGGCATCTGAAGCCATGATTGCCATCTGAACACTATCATATCATCAATCAATTGACACCAGTAGGGAATGTCGAGGTGCCTTGTGTGTTGTAATGTGATGGCACCCCTATATCTCTAGACAATTGGATCATCTGGCTCCACATCTACCATATGAACTATAGGTCAAAGCACGACAATGTGCTTCCAGGCCCAAATGTGAAGAAGGGTGACCCTTGTACTGATCGCTCTCCCATCACAATACATGAAATCATGCATATCATGGTAAAGGGAGGCCAACATCACTGGCCCCCATGCATATTGGGTCCTCTGGAAGAGCATCCTATGCCAAGCCAAACCCCATCCCAGATTGAATCCTCTACTCTGTCAATCTGGAGCAACCAAACTTGAGATAACTATTGCAATGATCAATCTGAAGGTCAACACTCGACCTTTGTGCATCTCTAGGTCAATCTGGGAGTTGACCAGGACAACAAACTCCTAGTCAAGAACCTCATGGAAAGCATCATAGCCGACATTAACATGATAGATCAAATGCTCACCATGTATTGACAAACATAAAATATGCCATACATCCTCTAGCATCACTATCGCCTCGCTGGTCGGTAAGTGGAATGATGAGGTCTCACTATGCCATCGCTCACATAGCATTGTCATCATCGCCAAATGTGTCTACACAACGGGCATGTATGCAACATACCACAAACCAATCTCCCCTAGGTGCTCTTGTCACAACTCAGACAAATCACCAAGTCTGTATAAAACTATTGGCTAGTGCTTGCGGGACATCAAAGGTTGGATAACCTCCTACACCCACGAAGTGCATGATGTCAAAAATCATGAAAAATGGCTAAGTTTGGAGGTTTTATCCACCAAAATGACAATAGCATCGCTATTTACAATAATGTCACTATAACTCAAATTCCAAACAACAATTCTTATGACATTTAAATTACAAATCGTGATATGAGTCACTAAACACATATGCATCGCTATTTGAACTGGGTAAACCCTAATCCTAAATTCTAAATTGTGAGGTGCGTTGCTATTTACATATGTGTCACATTTGAAATCAAAAACCCTAATTTTAAATTGCAAACAACATCGCTAATCACATATGCGTCATGATAAATCAAAATAGCGTTGTCGATTCTCAAAATAGCGTCGCTATATAGTGATGCCACCAAAATTCAAAATTCAAAGTGCAATAAATGCACCTAAAAGTCAAATTCAAGTCAAGTTTTGAATCACATATCGGTGGTCTTGTGCCTGGAGGCCTCTGGTACTCGTGAACTCGGTCGGAAATGTGTCATGGGAGCACTTGTTGTGCCATTTCGTTGGAGGGTCATAGCTCAAAATGCAAGAATTTTCTAAGGAGTGAATGCACAAATGAATTGAAAATGACCCATCCTCACCTATTTATGCTTGAAAATTAGGGTTTTTTTGCCCTAATTTAACCATGAAGCTAGGGTTTTTCACAATTTTCACCAATTTTGTCAAATTGAAGATTATTTTGTATCATTTTTTTGTGTTTTTGGCATGTTTTTTGCATCCCGGAGCCTTTTCGGACCCCTTGGGCAGTATTTTACCTTTGTCAAGAAATCAACCCAAAATTCAAGATTTCCACCCGATTTCTCAAGGGGGCAGTGAACCAACTTATTCCTTCCATTGGGGCAGTAGTGGGGAGTCCAAAAATTAGGTTTATTTTTTTGATTTAAACAATAGTTTTTTATCCGAAGGGTGTCAATCTTTGAACCAATGTAGCATGTACCTCGCTTGAAAGAGGTGTTGCAAGTATGAATGAGTATGGTGGTGTTGTCATTAATGTTGTCATTGATGTCAACACAGTATAGGTTGTTGTAGAGAAAGGAAAAAAGTGATTGCAGGTTGTGCATGTATATTTGAGATACTATAGAGATGTTGTGAGTACATGGAGTTATCTTTATGATGTTGCAGGTGTGTTGATATGATGAGTTACCAAGTGCTTTTGAGAAATAGTGAAGACAAAATTGTGTGTGTTTAGAATGCGCTACGATTTGTGCTCTACATTTCTTCTATGTTGATCCTATGCTTGTGCGGATTTGAAGTAATGTTTAAGGGCATCCTTGGGTGATATATCCTAGATTAGAGATTTTAGTTTGATGAAGAGTGAAAGTTGTGTTCACTGGTTTGTGAACTGCTCTAGCAGAGTTGTTTGTCTGTGGACTAGGAGAAATGTATCTACTCCATAGTCCTCTGTTGGTTTGTTTTAGGTCTTGTGGATTTGGTAGAAGGCTTGTAACGGTGTTATCTACGTTCTATCAAAGGTGTTCGTGGTTTGGTGCTCCAGAAGACTAGGTTCAGAATTACTATGTGTGTTTGTATAGTCTGGATGGACTAATGGAAAGCATTTTGTGTATGGAGGTTGTTGCATTAGCTGCAGATGAATATGAAGGAATCCAAGATGTGTTCTAGTGTATGGTGAAGCATGTTATGTGGTCCACATGTTATCCCCTTGTTGCAAAAATGTGTGCTTCAAAGTTCATTTGTGTTTTCATTAGGTTTGGTTGACCTGGTGTCTACATGTCATGCGAAGGATAAGTATCAATTAAGGAAGCGTGCGATTGATCTGAGATGTTGTTTTGGGTCTTGGTTAAGTGTTGGTTTGGCCCGCTCTCATTCTCTTCCACCGCAAGAATGTTGAGTTGCCAACCTAATTTGAATTTGTAATATGAAGTGTGTGTAGCCGACCTTGGAGAAAGTTTCTAAGGTTGAAGATGGTATAAATATAAGACAAGATGTTAAGGATTGTATGAAACAAGTGTGAGAAGCAAGAGTGTGTGAAAGTGAATTAAGGAAACAATACTTTAATGTGTTTGAATCCTGAAAGCAGTGAGTTGATGGTGTCAACAATTCTCTGGTCAAGGTTGTGGATGTGTGCAAGTTGTTGTGATGGATTTTATGTTATCTTTCTTTATTTGTAGGCAGTGAGTCTCCCTTCTAGAGAGTGAGTCCTATCTATAGGCAGTGAGCTTTGTATCTAGACAATGAGTCTTATCTCTGGCAGTGAGCTTCTTTGTAATCGGTTTTGCAATTACTCTTATATTGTGAGTTAATCCTCATTGTGGTTTTTCCCTGATTGGGTTTTCCACGTAAATCTAGTGTTTTTTGTCTTGATATTGCTTTTTGTTATTTGCACTTCATGCTCATACTTAATAACAGATTAAAGTGGATGTGGAGTTAATAATTGTTTGAGATTTTTGAATGTGATTGGTGACAACTAATTCACCCCCCTCTTAGTTGTCTTGTGCATTTCAACAAGAGGGGAAACATGTAGACACTAAAAAATGTCTTGAATGATATCATGCACTCGAATCAAGTATACTAACACCATTTCATCCTCAAACCCATCCTATTTTTGCTTAATTGATCAAATTAGCCTAGCTAATTAATTAATTACATCATTTTCATCTATTAACCTAATTGATGTAATCGGGTTAATTCATCCCCTTTCATGCTAACATTTCATTCAATTAAATTAAATACATCAATTTATTTAATTTAAATCCCTAAGTCTTCTTATTTAATTGAAATAACCCTAAGTTATTTAATTAAATGTCATTTCACTTTCTCCCTTTCATTAAATCACTTTATTTAGTGAAAATCATCTAACTCCCTTAATTGCATGATTGAACCTTTGTTTAATTATAAATTACTAATTAATCTAATCCCTCCCACTTGCAAGGGAATATTCCTCCTTTGCACATTCCTCCAAAAGGAATATTCCCATGGAATATTCCTTCCCCTTTTGCATAATTAAACTTTGTTTTAATTTGCTAAATGACTATTTTTCCCTCACCCATGAGAATATTCGAAAGAATATTCTCTCCTCACTCACTTGAAAAAGGAGAATATTCCTTTTCTAACAAACTTACTTGACTTCTTGAGCAAGTTAACTTGTGACTTCTTGGGCAAGTTGAAAGTGTGTTTGTTTGAACAAAGGAGAAACCTTGATAAAATCTTATCATTGATTCTCATTCATTGATGAGAATCCATTATCCATGCCTCCAACTTCTTCCATCCTTGACCGTTGATTAGATTTTTTTATCTTAACCATTCATTTCTCATTTGCTCTCCTATAAATAGGTCACTATTTGGAGATAAATGGATCCATCTTTTTTAGAGCAAACTCATGCTGTTGAAATCACTCACACTCACACTCACTTTTTAGCATTTGATTAATATCATTTTAGCTTAAATACTTACATTAATTAGCTTAGCTTCCATTCATGGCTTCCATGGTAACATAGATGCATACATTTAGATTGTTTATTAATTAGGGTTTGAATCTTTTAGCTTAGAATCCATTTAGATTAGCTTTGTACTTGCACATCTTAATCATTTTAGTATAAATAATATAGCTTGCATCATGTTAATCTAGTTTTAAATCATGTTTTCATACACATCTCACAATGGTTTCAATAGTTTTATTCAATAAAACTAATTGAAACAAGCTTATTATCCCTGAGATTGGGAAAGGGTAGCTGTTCCACATCAACACGACACCACTTCCCTAATAGGATAAGTTTCAAATGGATTAGAGTAGGTGTTTTGAAGCTTTTGTAGTTTAGTATGCTTGGTTTTAATGGATGCTTGGTTTAATTTTCATTTGATTGATCCTGTTGAGATTGACATTAGTGGCTTAATTATGCTTTGATTCTTCATGGATCAAGCGTAATTGGCCCATACTAATCCATTGGTCACAATAAGTAGGAGAGAGAATATCATTGAGAATAAGTGTCTAGCCATCCGAGGGTGACATTCACGAAAAAACTTTACACACAATCACACATCTGCATATAGTTAAAACTACATTTTAATAAGATAAGTGTTGCTTTTTTTGGTGTGTCTACTGAGTAAGGTGAGAGGAAAATGTAAGTTAACTATTATTATTACTATTACTTATGGATTCACAAAAACCCTTATATATATAGGTTCTATTAGTTTTTATTTTAAAACTTCAATAATGTATTAATGAATACTTTCTTGTAAACCCCCTTTTCTTCAAAAATATGAAGAGATAAAGTAGACTTTCAACCACATTGCATTATGGAATGTGCTTATATGGGTACTGAAGTGAAATTTTATCTTTCTATAACTATTATGGCCCACATTAGATATGTAATCAACCTTGCAACATGCTTTGAATGGGCCAAAGACCACTTCAAATCACACAACCTTTATAAATTTATTCATTTTAGCTATTCATATACCTTGCAATCACAAATTTATTATTAGTATGAATTGGCATAAAAAAATATACATATACAAAAAACCTTAAGCATTGTCCTTACCTATTGTTGGGATTTCAAATAACATTGGATCAATGAAATTAGGGTTGTGCCATAGTTTTTGTCATAAGAAATTGCATTTACTTGGCGCTTAGCCCTTAATGTCCTCCTTTTTTGCTTGCCACATGAGAATAGATTACCACACCCACATCTATTTCTTGGGTTGGTATCCTCTTTTGGGGAAGCATGATAGGAAAAAAACATTGTGTTGGTGTTATTTGATTGTCCTTTCAACTTGGATGTTGCACATTGCCTTCTAGGTATGAATCATTCTTGACCTTCCTTCCAAAGTTCATATTTTAAAGTGAATAAAACATAATATTGTTGCATATTTATTTTCTTATTGATATTAGGGATAAAACCCTATAATTTTAGTCATTTGAAGGCTATAATACTTTATTGTTAAACCCTTTGTTGATCCCTTGTCACCATGGCATACACTAGTTGGAGGCATTTATGTAAAAAATGGAACATTGGATTATTTTTCTATACCATCCAAATATGAAATTAAAAAAAATTATCATTCCTACTTTAAAAAACAAATGAAAAGAATGCAAAAAAAGAAGAAGGTTAGGAGGGTTTAAATATTGATAAAATGAGAGATTATATCCTAGTTAAAATTTATTGCAGCTCCAAGAGCTCAAGTGATTTGATCCATTAAGGTATAGTTTTATTTTTCTATGAGATAAGAGTACATTATCACTTTCCTAAACAAGAAATAAATGGGTTACTATATGCAATTTTGGATAATTATAAGAACATATGGCATATATGTCCAAGTATTAAACATGACCAATTTCCACAACTTCATACAATAAATAATTGGGTTTCTCTAAGGATAAAATGTATGATCATATAATACCTTTTTGTGGAATTAAACAAGCCTATGTAACTATTTATTTATTCATACATAGCTAAATATGCAATTCTAGACAATGTATGATCATATAATACATTTGTGCAAGTATTATACAAGCATAAGAAACTATATATACTCATATATACTTGATACACCGTACACCTATGAGTATCAATGTATTATGCATTTACATCAATGTATATGTGTACTGATATATATGCATAAATATAATTACACCCATAGTGTGCATATATGTATACAAGTATATAATAGTATATAAAAATAAAACCACTAACTAGCCATTAATTGAGTTTTATTTTGCTAAATTTTATAAACTTGAGAGCGAGGCTATTTAATTTTCTTTCTCGAGCCTTGATAATTCCAAGCTTCTTGAAATTTTGTTAGGAGATTGATAAAACCAAGTTTATAGCAATCCCAAAACATGCATAAATTGGGTAGAATAATGTATTTATGGATTATTTCTCAAAATGCATTATCAATAGTTACATTGTCAAAAACTAATGACCACAAGATCTAAGAAGCTTAATTTATTTCAAAAATGAATAAAATCAATTACAAACACTCTATACATTAGTATATCATTGCTTCATGCTTCCAAATATATACACTTTTGCTTTGAAATAATATGACATATAATTTAATAAACTACAAATTAATTATAAATCTACCTTTTGCATAAATATGTGCTATTGTGGTAACTAAATAAATACTTTGGCCAAAGCTATTTATTCAAACCATTACATAGTTAACTATTTGAATTGTCTTTGCCACACCTTGATGTTAAAGGATTGCTTATTGGATACATGTTTTATTGTTAAATAATTAAGTAGGAATTGTTGAACACACTCAAAGACTAAGAGGGGGGGTGAATCAGTCTACTCAAAAACTTAAGCTCTTTCAAACCTTGAAACTTTCAGCACAATACAACCCTCTTATCGAAACCTTTAAACAAATATAGTAGTTTAAACCCTCAGTATGATCACCAATCCTCACTAATGAAAGATGTAGCAATTCCAAAATAGTAGCAAAGAAATATAAATTAAAGAACACACATGCACAAGAGAACACCAGATTTATGTGGAAAACCCAATGAGGGAAAAACCACGGTGAGAGTTAATTCACAATATAAAAGGCTCACTGCAAAAAATATTTACAAGAAGGATCACTGCCTTAGAGAAAGATACAAAGGACTTGCAAAACTAAAGCCAACACAACTTCAGGAGCAAGATATAGAGGAATTGATGAGATTCACTATCTTAGATCTGGATACAAATATTTAGATAAAGATTACAATGCTTGTCAACATAACACTTTGCTGACTGAGGTGTTATAACACATCTAATTCTATCTTTCCTCTTTACAATGTAGCACTAAATCTATTGGATATTCAATGAATTCCATACCCTTTCTTTTTCATACTTGTACACTTCTCCATCTTGTTGCATTCAAAATGATCTTGCATTTATATCCACCACAACTCTTCAAAACTTAATTAGGTCATCTTGGAAGAAGATAATCAATGAATTCAACAAGCTAGCCACCAGAAACATAATGCAATCCTATCGCAAAGATAAAGATGACCAAACAAATCTTATTACATCTTCCAATGTGATCCAAAACAATTCTCATGATTGCACACATCAACCTAAGTCAACATCAAGGAAATGTGTAGATGAAACTTTGAAGCGCATAACTAGACAACTCAAAATCATACTTTTAATTGAATTTTCTCAAGGAAGTTCTAACCAAGATAGGTCAAGAGCCAAATCTAACTTAACACATCTTTAATTGTTGGCGCAGAGCCCCAACCACACGACACAAGTAAAGGAACAAGCCCTATCAGCTAGATATCTATAAATAACTTAGAAAGCCAACTCAAGACAAAATGCAACACAAAAGCGGATATCAATATCGTGTGGATCACATGGGGATGTTCCATGAACATACAATAACAATTATATACCCTTCTTTCATAGTATCATGCCACTAGCAACTACCACAAACCAAACATGAACAAAATACTCCATCTAGGAAGCACATAACTCATACTAGAAGATATAACAATAACATATCATCTTGCAAACCACTTCATCACATGAAATTAGAATTGAGACACAACACAAAAATTGAGAGAACATTCACCAAGCCGCAAGAGCAGAGACATCAATGCAGAGAAATGCAAAGCATTTCCCAGACCAATCTGGACAACCAACAACACTACCAACCTTCTGTAATCCACAAAACTCTCCTTGACAACATAGGTGACCTGAAAAGATAGGAGTACAATGTCCAAAAAGCACTAACATTGAATCCCAAACCACAAGACCAAAACTTCAACAGTGGAGGAATGCAGAGCATTCTCCCAAACATAATTCAATGCAACTTCCTAAACTAGAAACACTTAAGTACCTTGTGGAGGCCAAATATTTCTTTCAGCAACACATACTTTGTCAAGAACATCAGGAGAGAATAAAAGATATGTTGTAGACCTTTAATAATATCTCTCCATAGTCAACAATACTTCTTAATGCTTCTAATCCTCATATTACTATATCATTATGAAACTAACTTTGCTGACATAAACATACTCAATGAAATCCAACCATAAACATCAACAAACATAAGATAAGGCATGGCAACTAGTCATGAACTTCAACAACTCTTCTTAGATATGGCATAACATCCAACCATAAACTTCAACAACCCTTCCATACATCAATGTTAGCCCGTACATCAATTCCAACTACAACAAGGACATCAATACCAACTAATGCCAACAAACTCCCAAGCATGACAACCAACTACCAACAATCTCACACAAATCTCCTCAAGTGTTGGCATCAAGATTAACCAACAATCAGTGTTGAAATCAATGAAAACAACTGCCAAAAGGAATGTATTATGTTAATAACATCAAATAGCATAGATATTCATGGATGCCAACCATGATTATCTAGACTCTTTGTGATGGGTTAAGCTTCTCTTGTGGAGGAGCATAGGGAAGCTTCTTGCTTCGTGGTAGGGTGGAAAATCATTCTGGTGATACTCTCTCTCCTTCAAGGTTGTGAAGGAAGATGTTACAAAAAATATTCCATTTGTAAAGATCATATCACATTGTAATTATGTGCAATTTATTTAATTGCAAACAAGAAATACTATGGTAAAAACTAAGTCATTGATCAAGTGATTTGAATGGAAATATTGGCTATTGTTAAAATGGAAGTTATCATGGTTGGTTGACTCCTTTGTTTTCATGTATACAATTGTTGTTACATAAAATTTGTTATTATTCAAGCAATTGTTAGAGAGATTGTTAAAATATATGATGAAGTCCTAATTAGTTTGAAATACGTGTTTGAGACCTTAGTATGATCTTAAGTTGTATTATGGTGCTTTAATTTTTATTTGTTGCTTTTTTTCATGGTCGTATTATGGTATATTATTACATGATTTATGTTACTATATGATGATTAGTATTATAACACTCATACTCATATCATATTCAACTATTTTTACACATAAAAAATGACCTTGTTTGCATCTTTTATGACATCTTATATTGTTCTTATATGATTTTTCTTTACAAGTTATTGTTTGTGTTGCCTTGCTATTAGTAGTAACCTTAGGGGAATCTTATAACCCTTTATTATATACATTTACACACTTATCTCTTGTCTATTACTTGTTATATCTTACTTGATTGTCACATGATACTATCTTTGACAATTATTACAAGTTTTTTTGTGCTTTATATGGTGTTATCATTGACATTTATTATATTCTTTTTTTGTTTTACATGATGTTATATTTTTCCCTTAATCTTCAATTCCTTGTATCATTTGTATACAACCAATACGAGGGGTTGTATATTAACATTGGAGTTTCTTCATGTCTATAATTGCAATGATGACATTTATGATCATTTTATAGTACTAGGCAAGGCTTCATTATTGTGTCCAAATGAAGTATGATTTTGCATAGTTAGAACCCCTATCATGAAACGTGCAAAATCAATTTATTTTTACGTGGCCAGAGTCATTTAACATCTTGTTTTGTACTACTAGAGCCCTTTTATGATCAATCAAAATACTTTTATATTTTTATTTTTAAGAGATCTATCACTTTTTATGAAGATGAAGTCTCTTACCCTTATCCTTTTTATTTTTATTATTTCAGAAGATAGTTCTTTTCAAGCAAGTTGTAGTTAGTGGCTATTTTAAATATGTGATAGAGTTCTTTCAAACACATTTTTAGTTAGTGCCTATTTTAAATGTGTGATTGATGTTGCTCATTGCATGATTTTTTATTTTGTAGGTTTCTAATGGAGTACCCATTGTGAGGAGAGTACACATGATTGCCATTCATATATGTATACTTTGACCAAATTTGTATCTTTAAGTCTAAAAAACTATTTAATTTCTATGTTTACTACTTGGTTTTAATTTGGCATACATCCTCATAGTAGTTCAAATACAAGTCAAATTGGGAACAAAATGTCAATGGGAAAAATTGTATACCCATGCCCTTTTCCCTTATGTTTTAGGACAAAGATAATTGAATTATCTTTCATGCAATGACTAGTGTGTAAGATAATGTGTTTTACATGGAAGTTGGCACAAAACTTTATCCTAGCCTATTCCCATTATCAATCATTCCTAGGACCTAGATCTAATCTCCACAACTAACCATTCATCACATTGGTTTAAACTCACAAGGGAAAATTAACCCAATCATTTATGTGATCACAAATTTGAACCCCCAAACCTTTACATTTGAGTTTTTTAATTATGGTTTATGTTTCCCTCCCTTACTAGCCATTATATGCCAACTAAAGAATAATTGATTTCAAATTTCATGCTAGGGTGTATTTAAAAACTAACACTAATTCATTTAGAGAGGACAAATCTAAGATTTATAAAGGAATGGAAACATATAGTAGAATCTTATAACATAACATTATATCATCGTGTTAGGCATGCTATATGCTTTCCCACCATCTTCATTTTTGTTCCATAGTTGTTGAATCAATTTTACTAAGGGTTTGACTACAAAGAACACGACCACCATGATTCACCAAATTCTTAAAAGGTGTTTGTAAAAATTGCTAATTTCCTTCTTGAGATTATGAACACAAACACAAAGGAAAGCATATTTTGACTATCAAATTTTAGCCAATTCATTCCCATGGATACAAGTTCAAGTTTGCACATAAGTTCATTTCCACAAGCACAAAGACTAGTTCTACATGTGTAAATTCCAACCACAATAGTATGTAGTTAGTTCATGGATACTTATCTAGATAGAGCCCTTATTTACAATGCATTGACAAATACATTTTTGATATCTTCAACATCATTTTTCCATCTTTGTAATAAAGCTTTATATCACATTAAACTCATTTAATTTTTGTAATTAATTCAATATTTAATTATTATTTTTAAGTCTAATTCTTATCTGGGTTGATTGTTTATTTAATTATTTTATACATTTAATTAGCTTAGATATTTAAGTGTGATTTACTCCTTCACAGTATGAAAATCTAATGTTGTGACTCAAACACAATATTTTAGAACTCAAAACATATGGCTTAACCAAGCTACTAACACATAACTTAACCAAGTAGACTTATTTTTAAACATGTTACAATGACATGAAATAATTACTTTGTGACACTTGTTTCCTTAATGCTTGTAGTCCCTTAACATAGCAAAAAAGTAAAGTAAATATTTAACTTCAACACAAAAACCAAGGTTACAATTAATTAGACCTCAAAAATACTAATCTAGATTCTTATAATATAAGGTAGGAACTAATAATAAGAGAGTTATAATGGTGGCATTAGCGTGTCCATGTTATTTTTTATGTAAGACTGACATGACTTTTGTAATTAATTGTTATTTTAATATATTTTTTTCCTTCATGTTAAGAAAATATTATGCCCACCTTGATGGGAATGCCTTAATATAGTAATATATCAACAAGTGACATATTCTTGCATGGGACTTAATTGACAATCTCATACCTCTTCATCGCCATTTCACCCCATTTGCATTAATTCCTAGAATTTCATTCTCCACCTCAAAATCTACACTTTATCCCTTTAGATAATTTTTTAGGGATGTGAGATTTGTCCAGGTCAATCTTCAGGAACATGGAAATGACCCTCAAAATTTAAGTCATCAAATTGATATTCCCACTTTCCTACCTCAATAGTAATTATGAGTTGACTTAACATTACATGCAATGTGTTGCTATGTCATTGTATTTAAAGACATTCATTGTATGCTTAAACACATTGATCGATGATGTGCTGAACAAATGCAAAGAATGATCATGATACTTAGATTGCTCTTCAATTATGAAGAGCAATAAATAAATCAAATCTACATGTTTGCAAATGTTATCTTCGATATTTCTCATCACTATTTATTCAATCCAACCAATGGTTTGACTTAGGAGAACCCATTCAAGTCAACACGCTCCTCAATGGTGTCTCTAGCCACCACCTTGACTTTTTAGATATTCATCAAGTGAAGACAAGCATACTTTAGGAAAGTATTTTTTATTAGGTCATTCCTTCACATCCAAGATCAATTCCACACATTAGAATCAAATTTGTAACTCGTGGGATTGATCACAAGCACAAAATTCTTTCAAAATATATTTTTTCCACTAATTTATACTTAAATATCTATCAACCCATGATAAACCATTTTATATTAATGACAAATCAGCATAAAATGACATCAATGTTCCAATAATGCTATTGGGATTCACTCGTGTAGTTTTACGAGTCAAACTCATTGACCCATGTTCCATCTCTCATGAAACACATGTCAATGAATTTGAGTCGTAAAACTACATGATTGAATCGTGATAGCAGTATCATAATTTGACAGGTTGTGGAAAATACCTCCCTCTTATCCATGTCAATGTTATTTATCTATCATCAATAAATACACTTATCCTTCTATTTAATTATTACATTTACTGGAGTTCCATTATCTGTCCTGATTGCATTTATTTAGTTTAAGTACCTATGTGCAATCAAGAAACAATAATTAAAGAGAAAAAGCGTTCTTTAGGTTCTTGTAGCTGGGATTCTGTCGTATACGGATTCAACCACAGAACTCCGTGTAGAATTCCAAGACGGCAAAATAGTCTTTGTTTGTCCCATTACCTTGTGTGTTCGGGGAGCCTCGAAAATGGGTCGGAGTCTTTCTATCAACTGGGATTTCTTTGGAGATTTACGAGTTAGGTCAATGGTTTTGTAGATTGTGTGTGTACATACAAATATCAAGATATAAGGTCTCTGACCAGTGCTTTGTTTGCTAGTATCAGCTGGCAAATACGGTATAGACTTCCATTGCAATGTCTATTTTTTTCAGGACCTGTACCTAAAAGAAATTGTCGATTTGCAAAAAAGTGGCTGTGGGCACACTGGCAGAGTGACCAGATCCAAGAAGAGCCAAGGGTATCTTTGTCAAGAAATTAGTTTTGTATTGTCTGATTCCTCTAGCTTTTATTGGGTTTGACAATTCACGTTGTTTGAGGCAACACCCACTTGCAATTTCTATATACATATATGCAGAGCAAGGTATCAACAGTCGTCATATGGAATTGCATCGCCAGAGCATAAGCTAGATAACATCTGGGCTTACCGACAACTTCAATAGAAAGGAAATAGATTGGATGGATTTTCTAGACATTGATGATGAATATGAGAAATTGATCATCCGAATGAATCCTCCAAGGTCTGTTGCTTCTCTTATTACTTTATTTCTCGTGTTTATAATGGTTAGCAAGACATAACAGAAACTGGACGCTCATGATTGGAGTTGATATTGGCTAGTTGGCAAAGTTGCCCTAACTGTTTCCGGTTTACTGCATTAGGCTGCTTGTGTTAAACGCTATAATCAATTATATAACTTTCATAGGGAATACCAACTTTATAATAGGGTTACTGGTTAATCCAAGTGCGGGCTTTGCTTGGTTCGAGTGTTGGTTTTGGATCTGGATTTTTTGGGCTCCATCAATCCCCTGTGGATAAATAACTTACCAGTCGTTGTACCTTTAAGATTTCATGTTTCGCTGAAGATGATTCTTCTTGACACACATTTGTTTGTTTACCAGAGTGGAAGGTGTCTGGATTTATCATTTGTTTGTACAAAGTACTAATTTTGGACTTCTCAGTTGTTCGTACAAAGTTCCAATTTGGGAGTTAATGGCTAACAGGCATGTGATGGGATGCAGTGAACAATTATATATTGTATTACCATGGTTGTAGTCAGTCATTTTATTCATTGTGTGATGGCCATGTTTGCAGTCTCACACCTCTTGGTAACTTAATTATATAGCGTTCTTAGCAGAAATTACAAGAACATCTCTTTTTAACTTAATGTGGAGTTTTCTTTGTAGAGAACACAAGATTTAGTACCTTCTTGCTTCTGTGGATGTTTAGACGATTAATTTTTAAGCTCCAGATACAATGACAGATGGTGGAGTGTTTAATTAGCTGTTGAATAGGGTTTTGCTTATTTTTCGTAGCAGAGGGTAGGGGGGGAAATTACATCGTGAAACATCATGCCCTAGCCATTGGTTTAACATATATTCCCATTTTGGTGCTAGCTTTTATAATTTGTGCCCTGAAATTCATAATCGGGTGCCTATGGGGAGTATGCCCATAAAACTATCACGTCCCTGTTATGACATTTGTTTAATCAGCTGCTATTGAATAGGACTTTGTTTAATAGTGGGACAAATCACATTGTGACTATTTCAGCTCCAGATACAATGACAGATGGTAGAGTGTTTAATTAGCTGTTGAATAGGGTTTTGCTTATTTTTCGTAGCAGAGGGTAGGGGGGGAAATTACATCGTGAAACATCATGCCCTAGCCATTGGTTTAACATATATTCCCATTTTGGTGCTAGCTTTTATAATTTGTGCCCTGAAATTCATAATCGGGTGCCTATGGGGAGTATGCCCATAAAACTATCACGTCCCTGTTAGGACTTTTGTTTAATCAGCTGCTATTGAATAGGACTTTGTTTAATAGTGGGACAAATCACATTGTGACTATTCATTTTGCCCCTTAGTTTAACATTGATTCCCATTTTGGTGCTCTGTTATTGCTTGTGCTCTGAAATTTACAATTGGATGGCTATGATGAATACCCCTGGAAAACTACCTTATCTTATCCATATCTTCTACATTTGTGTCTGCTGAATTGAGTGCCAATTACTATTTTATTCATGGGTTCCCTGAATAGAGCTTTATTTTTTAAGATACATGCTCCACCAGTATATATTACTCAAGGCTTCTGCAGTGTTTAGATATTTCTTTCTATATGTTACACGCGTCTGCAGGCATTTGGATATGCTTGAACTGATGAGTAGTTTTTGTGCGCTTTACTTGGACAAACTTCTATATTTGTATGCCTTGCTTGGATAAACTTTTATATTTGTGTGCCTTGCTCTTAGGACCCTCAAGTCCTAAGCTTGAACTACTTTGAGCATTGTACTAATCATAGTATACTAAGTATAGTTATTTGGTTAATATTACCTTTTGTGGATTTATTAGACATTGGTTGCATTTTTGCTCTTTGCGAGGGCTTTATATTGAGATGTAATAAATCAATTATCATCTTAAATTCATATTTTGTAATAGAGCTTTGCTCTCAATGAGCAGGAGCTTACCCACTTGAAGAGGCTTACAATTCTTGTTACGAATATGAGCATATTTGTAGCTATTTTTCAAGCATCGTGTTCTTCTCACATGTTATTGTTCAGTTTGATAATATTTTGCAGGTGAAGATCCTAACAAGTGGTATCAGAGCTCTTTCTAGGCTGTATTATGTCCTAGCAGTATTAGATTAGTGGTTTACTACAACTACCTACCATGTGCTCTCACTTCACCCTTAAGGGATCTTTATGATTAGAAAGTGGTGAAAGTAGTGGGATGCTAAACTTTTTTTTGCTATTTTTTCCTATAGTAGATTTTCTAGGTTAGAAACCTTTCATGAGGAGTTTTAAAACATTGTAGTGTTGTTTTTGGCTAAGGTAGATTCCCTATAAAAGGTCTAGTGAAGTGAGGACTGGTCAGACTCTAATACTTGGGCCTCAAACATCTGTAGATGGACTTGAGTTTTCATGTACTTTTTGATATTTTGGAAGACCCTCTAGGGTTAGGAGAAACCTCATCATAGGAAGCCATTGGCTTTTTGTAATCTATGGTACATTGGTTAGCAATTCAGCGAATTTGAATCATGACCATGTTAGACATGCAGGGACTACATAGTGATTAGCACAGCTTCCCTAGCCACAATTTTGGAAATCACATCCTTGGAGTCAAGAACATTTTTGGGGAACCACCACAACATCTGCTCAAATTGGATATTCTTCAATTTGATGGAGATGACCCCACCAATTGGATTTACTGACTACAATAATAATTTACTCCACATCAAACCCCCATAAGAGAGAAGGTACTCGTCACCTCATTCAATTTGGAGCATGATGCCATACAATAGTACCGATATTTTGAGAAGAATGCTGGCACACCAGCTTGGAATAAATTTTGCAGAGGTCTCCAAACTTGATTTGGCCATAGTTTTTACAATGGCTTCATTGGAGCAATAACCAAGCTACGCCAAACTGGGTTTGTCTACAAGTACCCAAAACTATTTGAACGTTTGGCAACCTGGACTGAGGAAATATTGAAGCCTTTATAGAAGTTGCTTCATTAGTGACTTAAAGAGGATATCTGGGCTGAGGTGATGATGTTAGCCCATAAGACATGATGGTAGCCATTGGCTTAGCCAAATTGTTTGAAGACAAATTTGCTACTAAGCATCGTACATATAAACCAACACAATTCTGAAATCATCCCCTGTTCAATTCCCAATATCTCCAACCCTGTATGTGACACAAATCAAATGCTTAAGTGATGTTGAGATGAGGGCTAGTTGTGATGAGGGGTTATGCTACAACAATAATGAAAAATACTCGTTGGGTTATAAATGTGTGGAATAGAAATTGTATATCTTGAATGTGGAGTCACCCCTATCTTTGATAACTTGGAGCAACTTTAGGACACTCCAATTATAGAAGATGAACCTATGGTAGACTTCCATTATGATCTTTTCCTAGAGATTTTGATGCATGCCTTGGTCAATATAACTGCACCTGAGACAATGAAAGTTAAGGGGTACTGCAAAAAGCAACCCTTAACTATCCTTAGTGATTTAGTTAACACCCGTAATTTCTTGGATGACCTTCTTGTCACTAAACAAGCAAGTTGTTAAATCTATCCCTAGTCTAGTTTTGATGTCATGATAGCTAATGGGGGAACACTAACTTCTAAGGGATAGTGCAAGAATATCCAAATTTCAATGGGTGATTACAATTTGAAATCTGATATCCTCGTCCTTCCACTCAAGGACTATGATGTGGTTCTAGGAGCACAATTTTCCGTACATTTGGAGCCGTCCTATGGGGTTTCTCATAAATGTGGATGCATTCATGACGAATGATCAGAAATACATTCTTACAGGTTAAAATCAGAATCCATGAACCTCATCACCTCTCATTGTGTGGAAATATTATTAAAAGAGATCTTTTGGGATCTTCACATACCTTTGTTCTCTTCAGCTTGCCAATTCTAGAGCCTTGAATCAATCATTCGATTTGCATGACCTTCTCATCACATGCCCAAGTATTTGCAGAGCCATATGGATTACCCTCTTGCCATTCCATGATCATGCAATCTAGTTGATTCCAAGTAGTATGTTGCCTGATATTAGGTTGTACTAATACCCTTCTGTGCAAAAGACTGAGATTGAACATATAGTGCAAGAATTGCAATAGGCCGGGGTTATTCAACCTAGGGTCAACCCATACTCCTCTAGCACTCCTTACTTGAAAAAAGGATAGTTCCTAACTTACTAGCATTTGTGTGGATTTTTGGGAAATAAACAAAATCAGGATCAAGGATACGCTTCCAGTTCCAATGATTAATGGGTTGTTTGATGAGCTGCATTGGGCCTACTTTTCCAAAATAATTTTATGATCTATAACTCACCAGATTTGCCTATGTGTAGAGAATATTCCTAAGATCAACTTCTGTGCTCATGAGGATCACTTTGAATTTTTTATTATGTCGGTTAGCCTTACTAATAGCCCTCTACATTCCAAAGCTTGAACAAGATTTTTCAGCCATTCCTCAAGAAATTTGTTTTGGCATTCTTTGATGATCTTCACATCTACAATAGAACTCAGGAGCACCTCCTTCACCTCAATAAACCCTCCAACTTCTTTTAGAAACAGTTATGAGTAAAGCATTCCAAGTGTTCTTTTGGTTAAATAGAGATCAAATATCTAGGACATATTCTTAGCCGAAGGCATTAAGGTTGACCCTAAAAAAGTTGAAGATATGAAGAATTATTCAAAACCCAAAACTCTCAAAAGTCTTTGAGGATTTTTGGGTCTCATCGGCTATTGTCGAAATTTGTTAAGGGCTACGATAAAATTGCTGTCCCATTGATTGCCATGTTGAAGAAAAATGCATTCATGAGGTTGAAAGTGATAGAGAAGGTCTTCGATTTACGTAAGTATTGTGCACTATGCTAGTCTTTGTGCTGCTAGACTTTCCAAATCTTTAGTCATTGAAAGTGATGCTTCAAGTAGTGGCATCGGAGCTGTCTTAATGTAGGAAGGGTGACCATTTTCTTTTACTAGTTAGGCATTGGCAAGGCAAAATCTTGCTGAATCCACTTATGACAAGCATATGCTTGCCATTCTCCATGTTCGTAAATGGAGGCCATATTTAGTGAGACAACACTTTCATATAAAAACCTATCATCATAGCCTCAAGTACTTCTTTGAACAATGCGCCTCCTTTCTAGAACAACAAAAGTGGGTCACCAAATTATTATGCTTTGATTATGAAATTATCTACATAAAGGGAAAGGAGAATGCCTATCTAGACAGTTCGATGACCATGAGACTTTATGTGCTCTATCCCTTTTGACTTTAGATTGTTTATAGTTTGTTCAATAGCAATGGCAAGAGGATGCAACAATTCAGTAGCATCTCATTAAATAGAAACTGGTTCCACAACTAAGCTTGGACAAACTTGGGTTGATAGCTACTTGTGTTACAAAGGGTGACTTGTTCTTTCTGCAAAGCTCCACTGTTACATGAATCACATATGTCCCCCTTTGTGGGGCACTTCGAGATCTTAAAGACATATGAAAGGATAAAAGTAAAAACACTTTTTTGGGTTGGTCTGAAAAATGACATCAAAAACTTTGTTGTCAAAAGTGATACTTGCCAATGACAAAAAGGAGGAGGTGTTCGAACTCTAGGCACTCTAAAACCATTGCCCATTCCACTCGCCATTTGGATCAATATCTCCATGGATTTTATTGAAGGATTGCTTAAGTCAAGTGGCAAGTCAATCATTTTGGTAGGGTGAATTTTCTCTCCAAATAAGCCCACTTCTATTCCTTGTCCCATCTATTATTGCCGAAGTCTTCCTTGACCAGACCTTCTGCCTCCATGGTATGCCCACCTCCATTGTTTGTGACTCTGATCCCAAATTGACCAGTAACTTTTAGTAGGAATTGTTCAAGCTGTGGCGAACACAATTCTAGATGAGTTCAACACATCACTGACAAATTGATGGTCAGACCAAGATTTTCAATAAATGCTTCAAGATTAACTTATGTTGCTTTGCTTAATGAGACCAATAAACTCACTGGGCTAAATGGTTGATGTAGAATGGCAATGCAACTCTTCCTATCATTCTTCCACCAAGATAATACCATATAAAGCTGTGCATAGCCAACCTCCACCATCCCTCTCCTCCTTTTTGCTAGGTAGTTCCAAGGTGCAAGTTGTTGACTCCACTCTTGAAAAAATTTGAGTATCTCCTCCAAACTTTCAAGGACAACTTGGCAATATCTCATATCCATATGAAACAGTAGGCTGATCAACACCATTCTAAATGCACATTCACTGTTAGGCTTGGGGTTTTCCTAGTTCTTAGTCCCTACAAACAAATGCCTTTCAAGCTTGCTCACAAATAGAAATTAGTACTCAAATTACATGGACCCTTTTAAATACCATATCTGGTGGACAAAGTGGTCTATAAGTTGGATCTTTCTCCTTCCTCTAAGATACCTTGTTTTCCATATCTCATGTCTAAGGAAGGTCCTCAGCCAGCATGTTCACATTCTGTCTACACTTCTTAAATTGGATGATGAAGGATCTATCATTCTCAAGCAGGAGTCTATTTTGGATCAACGCTCATGCTCAGTCCATAACTACACTATCACAAAAGTATTTGTTTTGTGGAGAGGCTTACAACTAGAAGATGCCACTTGGGAACCTCCTCACTGGTTTTAGCAATAGTTTCCCGAATTCAAGCCTTGAGGACAAGGCTCTCCAAAGTGGGGGCATGTTAGGACCCTCATGCCTTAACCTTGTACCACTTTGAGCATTGTAATACTCATTGTATAGTTATTTAGTTAACATTAGATTATGTGGATTTATCCCACATTGGTTGTATTTCACAAGTTACTCTTTGTGAGGGCCTTATATTAATGTTGTAGTAAAACAAATATTATATTGGAGACATATTTTGTAATAGAGCTTTGCTCTCAAAGGGGTTGCTACCTCAAAATGACTTGCAATTCTTGTTATCAATATAAGCATATTTGCCACTATTTTTGGGCATTGTGTTCTTTTCACGTGTTATTGTTTGGCTTTATAATATTTTGTAGGCAAAGATCCTAATCCCTGCTTGGATAAACTAAGTTTATGGACACCAACCATTTGCTTTCTTCTTAGAAATGGTTTACCTGAATATTATTTTTCTGGAATGAAACATGATCTTATGTTATCATATCTGAATGTGAGATATGTTATGAATGAGTTTGAGAATGCACTAATAGTTTCTGAAGGCAACAGTTATTCATTCTTGATGATTCTTTGAAGGTTTTTTAATGGTTTTATAATCTTGTAACATTTAGTTGATTCAGTCTAGCAATTTACCTTTTCTTTCTTACACAGGGTTTTAATTGACAACAACGCTTGTGAGAATGCAACACTAGTGAAGGTATTTTGTATGGATGTTTTCAATTTATATTGTACGGAACTTCTCATTATAGGTCAAAATTACACATTAGCTTACATTGCAAGGACTGTTATCTAGCATAATCCTGCTGTTCCTAGCAGGTTGATAGTGCCAATATGCATGGCATTCTTTTGGAAGTTGTGCAAGTGCTAACTGATTTGGATCTCACTATTTCTAAGGCATACATATCATCTGATGGTGGATGGTTTATGGATGGTAAGCTTTTACTTGATTATCCTGATAGTGTTATATTTTCTCTTTTACTGAATTATTCAGCTGTAAAACCATCAACCAGATCAAGACAAATGGCTTTATGTATTTACTTAAAATATACTATCCTTGCAGAATCTAATACTGTTTATGTTGTACAGTATTCCATGTAACAGACAAAGATGGCAACAAGATTACTAATGAGAAGGTGATTGAGTATATTCAGCAGGTATTTGTACTCATTTTTGGTGGGAAATAGTATAGGGGAATGTTTTTAATTAGAAAATCCCTCGATTTTAATGACCCAAGTTTCGTGTAATTGCAGTCCCTTGGGACAAATGCGTGTTTGTTACCTTCGCTTAGAAGAACTGTTGGAGTAAAAGCTGCTTCTAAACATACAGCAATTGAATTAACAGGGACTGATAGGCCGGGTTTGCTCTCTGAAGTATTTGCTGTTCTTACAGACCATAAGTGCAATGTTTTTGGGGCTGAGGTCTGGACCCATAACATGAGGGTTGCATCTGTGGTGTATGTTACCGATGATAGTACAGGGGCTCCAATTGACGATCCTGAGAGACTTTCTATGATTAAAGTACAACTTTGCAATGTTCTGAAGGGTGATAATGATAAGCGAGTTGCCAAAACTGTTGTTTCTACGAATATTACTCATACTGAAAGGCGTCTACATCAAATGATGTTTGCAGATCGTGACTATGAAAGAGTGCATAATGCTCTGCTAGAACCCAGGGATGATGAATTCAGGCCTTTAGTGACTCTGCAGAACTGTGTGGAGAAAGGTTACTCTGTCATTAATATTAAGTCCAAAGACCGACCAAAGCTTCTTTTTGACACTGTTTGCACTTTAACAGACATGCAATATGTCGTATTTCATGGAACAGTTGATTCTGATGGACCTGATGCATTCCAGGTGAGGGTTCTGAGACACTCCTTTTGGAAAGTCCCTTGTAATGTCTAGCAAATTTAATAGATTGCTCACAGTGACTCAAAACCTCATTCCAATTTCTATGGTTAAAGGAGTACTACATTAGACACATGGATGGCTTCCCGGTGAACTCAGAAGCAGAAAGGCAAAGAATAATCCAATGTTTAGAGGCAGCTATAGAAAGAAGAGTTTCTGAGGTATGAATGGCTATTTGTATTAATATTCTGAGACATTGTTAGAAATGTTTGGCACACACAAATCCACAGAGGTGCAGCAAAGAAAGCTGTTGGCATTAGGTTGATATTCCCATCCATGCTATGTCTGAAGAATGCAATCAGTCAGTAGCTTTAGGAATTAGGGATATGTTGTGTTATAACTTACAAGTTTTTTGCCTTTGAGTGCTACATATTCTATCAACTTGCAAAGTGGGCATAGTTTGAGACAAGTGAGATCAAGTTATTGATTAAAAGGTGTGAATGCATCTGCAGGGATTGAGACTTGAATTACGCAGTGGTGATCGAACTGGTTTTCTCTCTGATGTGACTCGCATATTTCGTGAGAATGGTCTGTCAGTCACTAGAGCAGAAGTGAGCACCAGGGGTGACAAAGCAGTGAATGTGTTCTACGTTACAGATGCAGCAGGAAACCCTGTGCATGCCAAAACTATTGAAGCAGTTCGTGGTGAAATTGGGCAAACAATACTCCAAGTAAAAGAAAGTTATACTAAATCTCCTTCAGAGGAGACAGGTGGAAGGTTTTCGTTTGGCAACATTCTCAGGTCTACTTCAGAACGTTTCCTTTACAATCTGGGATTAACAAAATCCCCCACCTAGGTGGCAACAGAAGCAAGGTCAGGTTGATCCTTTGGACTTTGGACTTCACAAATTTACCAACATTGACGAAAGTAATCTAGTTTGCATGTTGACAAAGAGTCTTGAGTCCTTGCCTTCATTCTGAGCTTGAAAGGAAAAGGGTTTGGAAAGTATAGTTGGATGTAGTCATGCTCTGTAACCATATGTATAATGCAGACAAGCTTGTTTGGGGTTTTAGAAAATTGTACGTACAGAAAATGTTCCACCATTCTTCACAGAAATTAGTGCTGATCATTGTTTGCTCTATTCTTATAATAAGTTTTGAGACTTTTTTAATTTTTGTGAATACCTTTTGCATCATTAGAGTTATGATTGCCAACTTGATTTTCGATGTACATATAAGCCTTTGT
The DNA here is from genome assembly GCA_007258455.2 of Sequoia sempervirens. Classification (NCBI taxonomy): domain Eukaryota; kingdom Viridiplantae; phylum Streptophyta; class Pinopsida; order Cupressales; family Cupressaceae; genus Sequoia; species Sequoia sempervirens. Next base: position 78,895 of record VDFB02288748.1, on the reverse strand, counting down.
TTATATAGACCAAGGGGAAAGCTAAAATAGAAAGTAGTAGGTGAAGATAGGTGGGAAATCTAATGATAGAAGTTGGCTAAGCATATGCACAATGACCCATGCAATGAGCACACGATTAAGTACTAGAAATATTAAATAAAATATTTATTACTTGCTCTATCTAACTAAACTCTATCAGAGGAAAGAGAATACTAGTCTAATGTGAAAAAAGATAATTCATCTAGTCTAGTTTAAACACATTAACAAATATTGAGCATTTTATTTGGCTAGATTTTTAAAAAAAAATTTAAAGGGTAAATTTTCTTATTATATTAGGATAGACTGATATTTAGTTATAATTCTAAAGTAGAATATTATATTTCCAACTTTTTTGAAAGGGGTTTTTGGATTCTCATGTAGTTGAGAGTGTTATTTTATTGTTTTTTATTATATTGGAAAAACAGGTTTTTATAAAAGATTGAAAACTCTAAAATTACAAAATGCTCTTATAATAGAAGAATAACTCACAAGAGTGTTATTTTATTGTTATTCTCTTAGTTAACTTGGAATATTAATTGTAATCACATTTGAAGAAGAAAGGGGAGTATGATCATGGTAGTTACAAATTCATTGGAGATAATTTACACCACTTTTTCATTCCTATGTGCTAGGAGATAGAACATAGTATCTTCTCTAATATATAGGTTGGGTCCCACATATTCAGTGCTCTCATATTGGAGCACCATTTTTTAGGGAGTGCTCCCATAAAGTGGAATGGTTAAAGATGCTTGGGAGTTATATTTTCTATCATGGATGAATTGATTTTTCACATGTGGGAATTATTATTCTTTTTTCATGGTTTTGGGTGCTCTTAGTTTTATAAATCCATTTTCGGTTTCTTCTTAAATATTCTCCATAATGTGTATGTGTTGGATGTAAGTTGTATGGGTTATTTTACAAGTATGTTATTAGATTAAAGGGAGAAATTTATTGATTATTTACTCTTGGTTTAATTATTAATACAAAATTATGGTTTCTTTGATGGTGGAGTCTTTACTAAAAGGTTTTCACCAAGTACATTTAATGACACGTGTTTAAATCTTATCGTTTTCTAATTTCTTATTTTTTATTTATACTTGCACACATTCATTTTTTCGTAAATCATATGATGGTGTAATTGGTATTTCACATTTTCTATATATTAACAAGATTTAATTTTGTAGTAGCTTACCATATTTTAGAACATTTAGTATTAGATATTTAGCTCTACTAAAAATAGGATGCCTTCTTTGAAGTGCTGTAGATTTTTTTGGTTATAATGAGAGATTTTTACTTGATATATTTTTTATATTTGTAAGTAAACAAAATGATACCCTATGTTTGTCATTAAAATATTGATAAGTTCAATGGTGTTGGGTAGGAATTGTGTAAGTTGAATATGGAGGAATCTCTTGGAAGTGAGGGATCAATGCAAAGTTGTAAAGAAATGAAATTCTAATAGAATGTTTACAAAATATTGGACAAGAAGGCATGAAGAACCATTTGGTTATGTCTTGCCAATTTTTTCCTCATGAATATCTCAAAGGAGACCACCACATTCACATTGTGGAAGAGGGAAAGAGATTTTCCAAACCAAAATTCTTACAAATAAATTATATGCAAAATATTGTTGTATTCTTTAAAAATGTAGGATGATGATTCTACTATAGAGTATTTAAATGCTTGTAACTTTATTTTGAGTTGGATATATTCAATAGATATTAAGCTTGAGGAAGAGGAAAAAAATATATTACCACTTTTCTCTTTGCTCAAATCTTAGGAAAAAAGCAATTTTTACTATCAATGGTAGTGCTATAGAGCCAAATATGGACTTCCTTATTGATTGCTTAGTTTCAAAGTAAATGAGGAGAAAATCCATGATGAGGGGTCAAATAATACCTTACATATTTAGAGAAGGCCCAAGGACAAAGTTGGGTCTAAAGGGGATCAAAAATAAATTGAAAGATAGGTCCAATTAAAAAGGATGGTCCTAAACCCATGGGAAGAGCATATTAAAATGTTTGAATATGGTAAGAGAAGACATGTGAAGAAGGAATGTAGAAACTAAAATAAATCTTATGATGATTCCTCCATAAAAATTATTTTGATGATGGTGATAATGATACATTATTTATTTTTCTAAAACTATTAGTGATGATGATTGGTCCATTGAATCGGGTTTCTCTTACCATACGACTCCTCAAAAGGATTTGTTCTTGTCTTTCAGGTCTTACAATAGAGGAGAAGTTTTCCTTGGAGATAATGATGCATATTAGATTGTTGGTAAGGGAAAGATATATGTGTGTTTCAATGATGGGAGGGTGAAAAATCTCAATAATATTTTGCATATTTCAAGACATATGAGAAGCTTAGTTTTGTATCCAAGTTAAATGATTTTTGGGTGCATGTGGAGTTTGATAATTTTGGCAGCAAGTTGGTGGTAGTTAGAGGCTCACAATGTTGAACTCTATTTAGGCTTGATGCTTCTATATTTTATAACTTCCAATATATCAAGGAATTCTAAGTATGCATGTATATTGTTGCATGAACATTTGGGCCACACTGGTGAAAAAGATCATTGGACTCTTATAAATAAAAATATTTGGTTGATCATTTTTTGTTTACTTTGATGACCATTTTAGTTTTTGTGAAAATTATGTATTTGAAAAATAAAACAAATAATTGTTTTCCCTCTAGAAGTTATAAAGCTCAAAGATTACTAGAAACTATTCATTCATATGTGTTTCTTGTAGTGTTTGTGGGTTCTATGGGTAAATATTTGTATCATGTCACTTTTATTGATCTTCTTCATTTTAAATCTACAGTTTTCTCTAATTTTGAAGAATTTGAGAAACTTATAGAAAAGCATATAGATAAGAAATAAAGGTGTTGATATTTAACAATGGTGGTGACTATTTTTTCAAGGAATTTGATGATTTCTATAAACATGTAGGTATTGTTCAACAAGAGACTACCTCTACATGCCACAAAAAAAAAGATTGTAGAGAGAATGAAACCTTAATGAAAAGAGTCAAAAGTATGTTAAGTAGTACATGGTTAGATTAGTTTTTTTAGAGTAGAGGTTGTAAGAACTTCTTATTACTTGGTTAATTGATCTCCTTGTTCAACTCTTGTTGAAAAAATATTTATGAACTATGGATAGGTAAGAAACCTTCTATTTCAAATTTAAGGGTATATGTTTGTGAGGATTTCTTTCATTTTCCTAAAGAAAAGTAATCTAAACTAGATCCAAAAGTACAAAAATGCATCTTTGTTGGTTATAGTAAGAATGTAAAAGGATATAAGCTTTAGAATCAACTAACCCAAAAAAATAGTTTATTCTAGAGATCTAATTTTTAGGTCCTTTACAACCAAATAAAAACAAGGAAGGAAAATAGTGCATTGTGAAGTTAATATTGAAAAGTAGGAAGATGCATATATTGAAGAATAAAATAATACATTAGAGGATGGAGAGAAAAGGACGATTTAGGTGAGATTTATAAGAAGGCTTTTTTTATGTATATGGACATGAATAATCCCTTACTCCACTATTTATATGATCCACTATTTATATGATCCACAAGATAATAAATCTAGTTGATAGGTATATCGCATTAAATTTTTGTTGTGTATATGTCTTTTTATATACTAATGATAAATCAAGATCTTTTAAGGAGGCTCTATCTTTTGAGGATAGCGAGTCTTGGATGTAGGTCATGTAGGAGGAGATAATGGACTTGGATAGTTTTGAAATTTAGGATCTTGCTAGTTTTCTAGAGGTGAGGAAAACCATTGGTTAGTTAGAGAGATACAAATCCAAACAAGTGGCCAAGGGCTACTCCCAGAGAGGGGGTTGATATGGGTGAAATTTTCTCTCTTGTGCTTAAATTATCTTCCATTATATTCTTATTATCCATTTTGAGAAAATGGATGTTAAAACTACTTACTTACATAGGGATCTTGTAGAGGCAATATCTCTACGAAAACCTAGTATTTTGTGGTGAAAGGGAACATTTATTTTGTAGGTTAAAATGGTATTTGAATGGTTTAAAATAATCACCTTAGATGTGGTATAAAAAATTTAATCCATTTTCTTTGAATTCGGGTTTTTAAGGAGTAAAGAGGATTATTGTGTTTACACTAAATGTATTGATGATCAAGTTTTAATTATTGCCTTGTATGTAGTTATTTATTGGTAATGGTAAGGTGATGATTAAGAAGATTAAAATTCAACTTTTTTGGTGCATTTGACCTGAAGGATATAGGGGAAAAATAATTCATTGCAAGAATGAAAATTTGTAGTGTTTGAGCTTACAAACAAAAAAAATTCTTAGTAAAAGTAAGTGTTGACATCATTTTATGGTTGTTTTTATGAACGTTTATAAATGAATGAGTATTCACTTACCTATAAGCACTAAGATTTTATTGGATATTTGCCTTATATTAGATGATGATGTAGAGGATAGGCATAATGTGCATTATGCTAGTGTTTTTGTTATATTTATATATGCAATGGTTTGTACTAGATAAGATATTGCCCAACTAGTGGGAATTCCTATCAAGTTTATGCCTAACACTAGTAGAGAAAAATAGACTCGTGTTAAGAGGGTATTTATATATTTATGAGGAACTTATAATTATTTATTATTTTATCATGGCTACAATGATTTGGGCACATTATTACACATATAAGGCCTTGTTGATGTAGATTGGGTAGGTAACATAGATAGTTGAAGGTCTACTAATGACTGCGTTTTCTCTATTTGGTAGAGATATCAATTGGAAGAGTAAGAGTAAAAAAATAATTATTTTTACTATAAGTGAATTGGAATGTATGACTAATACACATTTGTAAAGAGGTATTATGATCATAAATACTATGTTTAGGAGTTGGTTTTAATTGCAAGGTGCTTCAGATTAGATGTGACATTCATAGTGCTATTTATTTGGCCAAGAATTAAATGCACCATGCTCCTAAAAAGAATGTTCATGTGTAGTATCACTTTATTTGTGAGATATTTGAGAATGATAAGGTCACATAACAAAACTTTGACACTTAGGAGAATGTTGTAGATTCACTTATGAAACCAACAAGCATAGATAAGTTCTTTTGGTGCAGGGAGGGCATGGGCCTTGCATCTTGTACTTGATTTATTTATGGTTCCTATTATGTCATTACAATTTCAAATATCAAGTGGGAGAATATTAGGATGCCATGATATTTAATTTCAATCATTATATATGATGTTGCATCTCCAACTTCCTTCAAATCAACACTTGGGCATCAATGTAGTTGGGAGATACTATTTATTTATCATTCTATTGATTGACTTGGAATGTTTGTTCTAATCAAATTCAAGGATAAATATGGATCATGATGGTGGACATTAAAAGTTTATTAAAACTCATTTAAACCGCCTTCCCATTCCTAAGCACTAGGAGAGAGGGTGAAACATCTTCTCCAATATTAGTTGGGTCCCATATGTTTAGTGGTTTCATATTATAGTGTGATTTTTTGGGAGAGAGTGACCATGAAGTGGAGTGGTCAAAGATGCTTGGGAGTAGGTTTTTATATTCATATATGTATTCACTTTTTACATGGGGGAATTGGATTTTTATCATACCATAGTTTTGGGTGGTTTCCTCTCAATTCTTCTTGGATAGATTTTTTATGGTTTATTTTAAAGGTACATAGGTACTACTAGAATACTATTAGAATAAAGAGATAATTTTGTTGATTATGTAATCTTGGTTTAAATATTAAAAAAAAACTTGTGCTCTCTTTGATGGTGATATTTTTCTTGAAATGTTTTATCTATGTATTTATGGTATTATATGTTTAAATAATATGGTTTATTGATTTCTTTTTTTCTTATTTATACTCCCACACATTCATTTTATGGTTAATCATATAATGACAGTCGATATTTTATATTTGCATAATCTATTTGAAATCTTCATTTGTAATAGTTTCCCCATTTTAAAACAAAGATCTATTCTTAAAGGAAGATGGTTACCAAGTTGAGAGTGAAATTATTTTCCATTAATTATAAAAGTAATCTATGTGTATTAAAATATGTGATCAAATCTCAATCAATAACAACACAATCAATAAAACATTAAATCAAAGAAGCTAAAATAAAAATAGAAATATGCAAACTGTTAATGGCAGCTTCTCCGAAGTCGTCTTATTGCTCTCTATCTCCAACGTTTCGTCTTTGCTCAAGTTGCTCTCAGATTTGGAATGCCAAGCTCAACGAAGTAGGCTAAGAATGAGATTAAAATGCATATTATGCTAAATGCAAGATTATGCTAATATGAGAATATTGCTGAAATGCTAAAAATGCAAGAATGCAAGTGTGATGTATGTTCGTCGTATGTTGCGTAACCAATGCTTGGATTTGCATGTGCATTTATAGAGTTTTTCGAAGATTTCAATTGACTGGTTTGGTCAACGGCTGTGATAATTCCTGACAGATCAAACGGTTGAAGATAGATGAGATTGAAGAGAAAATAGAAGAAAACGAATAAAGCCAGATTTTTCCATTTTAATGGAAGAGATAAGATGAGATGTTTTAAAAATCATCTTTTTAGAAGAAAAAAATGGAAAGATTTTGATAAGATAAATAATGAATTATCTAATTCAATTATTTATTTATGAGTGCATGTTGTTTTTTCTTAACTAAATAAATATTTAATTAAGATTTTGAGGAAATCAAAAGATTTCATAATTAAATGAAATATCTGATTAGGATTTGAAGAAAGCAGACGATCTTTAATTAAATAAAATATTTAATTAAATTTGAAAGAATGATATTAATTAAATAAAAGTATTTAATTAATTAGAGGAAAGTTTTAAAATAGAAAGAAAAGAAATACTTAAATTTAATTAAAAAGATTTAATTAAATTCAAAAGATGATAATTAACTTAAATAAATAAAATGTATTTATTTAATTTAATCAAGTAGAATGTGGAATAATTAAATAAATAAAATAGATTTATTTAATTATGGCGGGAGAATAAAATGAATGAATACTATAATTAAATTGATTAAATTTAATTATGTATAGAAGACTTTTAAAGGAATTAATTAAATAATAAATATTTAATTAAATGTCAGGAATAATTAAATATGACCAATTTTATGCATATACATAATCTATTAAGAAATATATAAAACTTGACATTTCAAAGAGAGACAAAAGTGTAGGAATACACCAAGGATTTCTTTTAGTATGATGAAGTGGGCATAGAAAAAATCTTGTGATATGTGTATGAACTGTGTGTATCCATTTATGATGAGTTTAGAATGTTAACTCCTAAGTTTGTAGAAGAAGCCTATTTGTACAAGTTGAAGGTGGAATAGTAGTTTTTGTGGAGGAAATATAGTGCGGCACAAGGAAGGGCCAAATTTTAGAAGAGATAATGAGACATGGATAAAAAAAGAAAGAGGAATCACTCTTTTAAATATGCATACATGTAATAGAGTACCACTTTAAATAGTTATAATCTAGTGTTCAATCATGTTGCTCAACAAAGATTTAAGAGTAGCGTGCTAGGGGGATGCAAAAATGAGCTAAATCATAGAGAAGTACTCCTTAGAAGAATAGTGCTAATGAATATAGAAAAAATAATGATCTTACAAATAGGAAGAACCAATTCACAACCATCTACAAGTCTAGAAGGAAATGTTGCAAGGATATCATCAATGGTGGTAGCATTAGTACCTTGGCATCCAAAAAGATGGTGGAAAAGTTAACTCTTAAGATAATCAAGCATAAGGTTCCATATGAGATGTAATGACTACTAAAGGGTCATAAATTATCTTCAAATGAGAAATGCAAGGTCAGCTTCAAGATTGACATGCACAAGGATAAGGTACTATGTGATATTATGCCAATGGACTGTTGTCACTTAATGTTGGGGAGACCACAATAATACACTGGTATGGCATGATACAATGGGCATGCAAAAATCTACAACTTATGGAAGAATGGGAAAATCTAAAATCTAATTCCTTTGAAAGATAGTGGAATAAAGGTAGAGAGAAACCCATGAGTGTTATTAGTATGAAGAACCCATTTCTTAAAGGAAGTGATGAATTAATATTTATTCCTTGTGCCTATGCCTAATAGTGAGAAATTTATGATTTCAAAGGTGGAAAAGGAAGAGGGTGTGAATATGTCATGCGAAGTTAAAGAGATTTTGGGTGAGTATGAGGGCATCAAGTTGAAAGATATTCCTAAATAGTTACCACCTATGTGATAGACCTAACATGAGGGTATAGCTTACCAATGTAGCCCACTTGATGACATTATACGAGAGTGAAGAAATGATAAATAAATTAGAATAGTTTTTTATGAATTTATTAGTCAAGTAAATACTAATACCATGCACAATAGATAGTGAAGATTGTTCATCAAATATAGACCATCCACCATCAAGAATACATTTTTGTTACTATAGGATGATTTGATGGATTTATTAAGTGGTGAATAATATTCCAAAATATTATGAAGATGGGCTACCATTAGATCAATATTAGGCAAGATGGTGATTGTAAGACAACCTTAAAGTTGAAGGATATACCATATAAGTGGCTAGTGATGTGATTCACCCTAATGAACATGCCCAACATTTTTATACAACTAATGAATAAAGTGGTGAAACCATTTATTGGAAAAAAATCATTATGTATCTCGATGGTATATTTATTTTTAGTAGGACCAAGGAGGAACACCAAGCACACATAAAGAAAGTTTTTCAATAATTATACAAAGAAAATTTATTGATGAGCTTGAAGAAGTGCAACTTCATGAAGTAGTTGCATCCAACTTGACATTCTAAAGAACAAGAAGGAAAAATGAGACATTATATGCCCCCAAGTACTCAACTCAAGGAATAATTTTCCAAAAATGATCACACATTGATCCCTCAAGGATCGTTAATGATGAAATTTTAGTTTATTTGTTATCTAGCCATTGTAAATCACCCATGTGATGGGTTAATAACAATGCTATATTTATTAAATTTTAACTCACTTTTTTCAAATTTCACATCAACTGTGATGGGTCATTACCAATGTGTGTGAATTTTTTTTTTTTGGTCCTTTTCTTTCCTTAGTCAAGCATAACAAATCAAACCCTCAAAGATCATCACCTATGTTTTCTTAAATTTTCTCAAATGTTACACATCAATATCTTAAGGATTATTACCAATGTTTGTCATTCCAAGCCTCCAACTTCCTCATCGTTACTAATACAATCCAAGAGACTAAATTTCACAAGAAATATTAAGGATGGATAAAGTTGATTTTTCCATGAAAACACTCATCCTAAAGAAAAAATACATCATTTCTATGTAAAAATTAGATAGTCAACAAAATATATCAAGTTACAATTTCTAATTTCCAAAACTTGTAAAATATCCAAGTTCCTGCCTTAAAGAACTGTTGACGACGATTTTACTCGTAGTAAACAGGTCGAATAAAATCTCCACAGACAAGATTGCAAAGAGCCTATCCTTCTTGAAAGATATGGAACAAAGACAACCTAAGGAGAAATTATGCATTCATAGAGCAAAGATTGACTTTCGTTCAATCCCAAGTCTTCGATAACTAGTTCATGGTTGCACTAGGGTTGCTCTTGGGTAATGATGTGATATTTGTTGTTAATCTCAAGGGGACCTTTATACATATATATTATTTCTTTAAACATTTAAAATTAGCATTCCTAATTGAAATGATAAACTTGGACATCATGAAACCAAAAGATTTGACATAAGATTTCATGGAAAATAAAAGATTTTAAACAAAACTATTTCCATTCACTTTTTTTTTTTTGGGAACATTTTCAAAAATATTAAACATCTATTCTAAAACAAAGTATAAAAATATTGAAAAATAAAAGTTTCTCCCAGTTATTCTCCATGGATGCCCCAAAGAATTAATCGAAACAAAGCAAACTACTTTATATTTCACCAGATTGCTTCATAGCTACATATAAAATAGTGCAAGCTTTTAAAGAGAGGGTTTCTTTTATGGATATCGAGTAGGTTCTGTATGCACCCTTAAACGACGCAACATATAGTCTTGTTTGGTCGAACTTACAAAACCAACTACAAAAGATACTTAGATAGGTAGCTATCCATAAAGCTCTGATATCAATTAATGTCTACGTGCATACAAATTTTTACGCCGTAATGGTTTAGAAAATAGGAAAAAAGAACAAAACTTAAAAGAAGTTTTTTGCTCCTCTAACATCCACAAATTTCAAACTTAAATGAAAATTGAGCATCCTCTGGCCTTTTATAAAACACAATGCTTAGATAGGATAAGACAATTACATGAGAGGAAATCTAAGGGACCAATCTCATCAAGGCACATGGAATATTGTGACCAATAGGAGAATTGCAATTGAAGTTAATGGAAGTCAACTCCAATTACTTGTTGAAGCTCTTCAAGTTCTACTTTTTCATCTTTGTCAGGATTCCTTTTGAAATCGAACAAATTTATCCAAACAAAGATATATAGGAGCCTTCCATTATAACAAAGTGATCAAGTGGAAGTCAAACTCCTACATCTTAGGTTCCTCGATTTGAACATTCTAGGAATGAATCACTCTCGGAATATATACACTTTGTTACTGCATGCTTGAACTCCAGCATCTCGGTATTCTGGTAACTGGTGAATCTTTGCAATGAACTTTGTTCCAGCATGAGCTTCTTAAGTGCATCATCGAACCTGGTAATAAAGTAAAATTTGTTCACCAACATAATTTTCTTGACTGTCCATACCCGAGCTTTGCATCACAATCGATATCTCCTGCAATCAAAAATTCCAAATATTAAATCACTTTTTAACAACATCACAACATCTTGTGTAAATAAAACCATTATTCAAATGTTAGTACAAAATCTAGTAAAAATTGCTTTCAAAAAAGTATATCATAAATCCTTGTATATATACCGGATCACCAAGATCATTATACAAATTAAAAAATTTAGCATTTCTTTTCACTTTGCAACCTGGTACATGGTATTCAGCTTTACCCACTTACTTTCCCAGACCTTGATTATACCAGAACTCCATTATACTAGACTCCATCTGACCGGACCAGAGTCTTTCACTTGAACTTCACATTACCTTTCGCCTTTTTTGTGTTTTCGGTACCTAGTACCCAGTGCACAAAACACTTACCATACAAAGTACTTTCTTTTATCAAAGATTTATCTTTCTTCCTTCACTTCTGGTGATCTTCCAATTTGTTAGCTCTTGCCACAGTAGTTATATTTTTTCCACTGGGTCCCCAAGTCTTTTCATTCTTGGAGTGCGTTGTGAGACCACACAACAACTTGCAACCAATAAAACCAAATTTAAAATTAAACTTGAAATTAAATCACCATTTGTAAATTAAAACTTATACATATTTTAAAACCATAACTTTCTACCTTTACTTAGATTCTGGCATAAAAAGTAAAACTCCACTGGAAACATCCATGTGTGCTCTTGATTAATTCTAGTTTTCAAAACTTAGTAAATAGAATAAATTCATTAACATTGAACTACATAATATAGTAATCCTCCAAAGCCAACCAGGGATAGAGCCTTGCTGCCAGTCAAGCGTCCATAGCCCCGACAAGGTTATCTCCATAATTCCCCCAAACATAGCTCTATTGCCAGTCAGGCGTCCATATCCCTGGTAGAGTTATTTGGATAACCTAAAGAGTTGATATCACTTTTTTTTATTATAAAATATAGCAATGATAACTCATTTTTCACTTTTGATATTGCAATAATAACTCTTTTATCAACTTGCAAGCATTGAAGCACCACTATTAGGTTGGGAATTACAGTGGTAGCAAAGGTTACTTTTTGATCTTTCATTTAATGTAAATCCCTTCATCAATTCACTAATTCCAAAAAACTTATTTAATGATTCCCTGTAAGTGTGTGTTTCCAGCTAAATTTCACTAATTATGCCAAATCCTAACTAACTGTAGCTCGTTATATGTTAAAAAATATGCATAAATTAAAATTTAGTAATAAAAAACTTAATCACCAAATTTAAATCTAAATTTAGAAACATTAGTTACCACCCCTTCGATTAAATTTTATGGCAACTTTTAAAACTTCTACTAACTATCTCAACTTAAAGGCGTTGCACTTCATTAATGGATCAAAATGTCATGATTACCTTGAAACACGATCACATTATTTTGCATTAAATTTGCACGCCTTGCTCAACACGTATTTTCTCTTTAACTTCTTTGGGTGATGATGTGTAACATCTTTTCAGCTTTATTCTCTTGTATAATCCGCACACATAACACCTCCATAATTATTACGACTTTCTAAACAATTGGAAATGACCCCTATTAATTTTGAAATCTCCAACTCGCTTGATTCATAATCTTCGTACTACTCAAATTCGAAGCAATTTCACCAAATATGTGTAAATAATTTATTTGATTTAACCTTTAATTCTAAAGATTATCATTAAGCTGCCACCTTGCATATGATTTCCAAAAAAAAAAATATTACTCAAGGCAACTATGTACCACTACTCTGTTTACAGTTCTCTATAAATTCGTGCATTTCTTCTCGAATTCTCCACACTTCTCTTTTCTTTCTCTTTTTTTTATATATTTTATGTAATTCCACTCTCTTCTGTGTTTTTAAATTTGCTTCTTAGCCATGGATACTCCTATTTTCTTGGGTTTTTCTCGTAGAAAAAATGATTTCTTGGTGAGCATCACACCACAAAGGCTTGAAAAGGTCTTTATTGTTAGGACTTCCTGTTACCCAGATTTTCACCCTTGGCTCAATAAGGTAGAGCCCATTGATAAAGAAGAAAGAAAATGGTACATTTGCTATTCCCCTTATATTGCATTTATATACACAAATGAAATAACTTGAAATATTACAGAAACACAAATCATCGCATTTATATAGATGCATGAAACATAAGAACATTTTGCAAATTTCTTCTAAAAAGTTATTTTATTGAATGAAATATTCATTTTGACTCACACAAGCTGTGAGTTTAACTCTTGTCTTATTCAATACAAATCAAGGTTAACATATACATGAATAAGAAAATGAAGAAAAATGCATGTAGGGAGGGTAACCAGTCATTGCCTGAGAATGACTAGTTCTGTCGAGTCTTCTTGTCTGACTGCTACCTGAGTTATCTTAGTCTTCTTAGCTCCTTAAGGCTCTTGTTTCCTGCAATAAATCAAAGCAATGTATTAGAGCAACGCTCTAAGCAATGAAAGATTGCACACCATACATGATAATTTACCCATTCATGTATAAATTAACCTTAATCTGCATCAAACAAACATCCATATGTTGAATATATCAGAGAAAATATTGAAGCCATCGAAACAACACATCAAATTATACATATTTTTTTAACTTGTTTGTTTCATGTACAACTACAGGTGCAATCATGTTTTTAGATCAAATGAGTGGTGGAAATGTGGCTCCCACAAGGGTTGATCCCAACTCATAATAATGGTATGCAAAAGATGAATAATATCAGTGTTGCAAGTTATTTTCATTTTCAGATTGCATTGCAGATTCAAGGGGGCAATGATCTAAGCTTCAATAGAGTTCTCATCCAACAGGATCAAAAGAAATTCCATTATAACAATCTTCCAGTTATGAGGATGATCATTTGTTTACAAATACAATTTAGGACTGCCATAATATAAAAAGAGTAAACAAAGTGATAGGGGGCATCATTCGTTATGCCCATAACCTTCAAGCAGTAATCATTATGATCTAAGAGATAAAAGGAGCAATGTTCAGAGCCATGTAAGAATAGATGACATGCTCACAAGAATGAAGACAAGGCACAGAGACATTGAAGTTTTCACAATTAGGATAATATACAATGTCATGAAACAAGTATGACAGTTTGATTAAGCAAGAGACAGGCCTGTCATTATCTTAATAAATGATCAAACACAAGGGAAAAGCAAAGACAATATTATTGGTGTAAAAGGAAATCATCAATACATTGTCCATCATTATTGCACAAAATAGTAAGAGAACATTGTATATCAAAAGTATCTCTAAGGGTGTTCATAGGTAACATGAAAACCGACTATGGAGACTGTATTCTTGACAAAAGAGTGATTAAAGAGTATCTCAAGTCATACTGACAGAAATACAATGTTAAGGTTATACAAAAAATAAAGGGTAATGCTTACAAAATATGATAATGGTTTTGAATCATTTAAGCAAAATCACTTTTCATAGGGTATTATCTTCTTGTGGAGTGAATGACTGAGATAGCTATTGTTTTAGCTGACTACTCTTTCATGAAATCTTATTGATATTATAATCTTGCATATATCATAGTAAGGGTGTTTATGACACTGCTGGTCATGATTATATGGAATCACTTTAGGTTTTCAGGAAATTATCCAATACTGAAATCAAGTTTCTTTTTGAGCTTCAACACAAAAATTCAATACATGGTGAAAGTTGAATTTTGAAGATTTTAAGCACATGAAAAATGACAAGCTAATCTGCAGAGTTGAAACCCAGAATGTATTTCCTTCATGTGCCTTGAAACCCTCATGGGTTTTCAATAGAAAAGGTTGAATCTTACAAATTGCAGATAAAACAACAATAGGAAGATTTTTATTAAAATGTAGCTCATTCTTTGCAAATTGATACAAAGATAATATTGTGGGCTTTTATATTTAAATACAGAGGAAGTGAACCCATTTTCAATGTGATAAGATGGAGCCCATCATTAAAAAATGAATAAACCCTGATGCATTGATTCAAAAGCATAAAAGGCAAACTACAGGGAAGGATAAATCTCAAAACTCTCGCCAATCTTGTATATAAAAAACAGAGCAATATCTTTTTCAGGAGCTTTGATACGCAGCCCAAAGTAAAGGAGAAACCCAAAAAATGTCTAACACAAAGGGAAAGCGACGACCTATGATTTTGTTTTAAATCTTCAAATTTTGCATAAAATGAAAATAACAAACGATTTCTTTATATACACAGATTCTTGAAGTTGAATCTCAAAATTTCAAAGCTTAGGCAGGAACAATCATGGCATCCATAGAAACAAGATTAAAATGACAGAGAAATCCACGGGCTACAAACAAAAATATTAAATCTTTTGTGATGATAAAATCTAGACAACAAGAAACTCACCATGTCAGCTTATGAAAAGCATCAGATTTGCAGAATTTTCCTTTCCAGAAGCTTGAACATCAAACCCTGGTCCTCTCATGGTGATGCCCTTGGAATTGCAAATGCAAAATGAACTATTTTCACTTCTTTATGTGTCTTCACATCTCTTGGGGTTTAGCCCTAATTCTTTAAAAACCAATGACATCGCATTTTTTACTTTTGTTTTTTAAAAATGTGAAATGACTAATACCCCATGGTTTTTTATTTTTTCCTTGTAATTTAGGCATAAAGTATGATGATACTTCCTATCATTTATGTCTTTGTCTGATACATGAAGGTAAAAGTCTTGTAATTTTGCATTCATTCTACATTGCAAATGTTTTAGTTTAAAGTGATATTTTATAAATCACTTTAAATTTAAGACATCTTCTTTAAATGCAAAAAAAAAATGGAGCATGTGTCAAATGACCAAGTCTTGAGAAGAATATAAATCAAAATTTATGACATGCCAAGGGTATAGGGAGAGTTGAGATAAGTTGCAAACACTTGGAGGAGAAATAGGAGCATTTAATTGCTTTTGAGAGCATATAGGCATCAATTTATTGTGCCTTCATGTTTGATATGGTCAAATTGACCTTTTCAACCTTTTTGAAGCCTCTTTGGAGAAGAATCAATTGCTAAAAAATAGGCTTTTTGAAGGCTTACGGGAATGGATGCTTCTAGATCCTATTTTAATGCAACTTTTTGGAATGGTGATATTTTAGTTTCTTTTGTAATTCATTTGAGGGAGAGTTCTGATTTATGCAATTTTTGAAGACAGTGACTCTTGCAGTCCTTTTTACATAATCTGTGCATACTTTTGTAACTCATTTTGGAGATGAATTCAGAAAAGATCTTGGACATCAGTACTTGAAGTCTTCTACCTCCTTATTCTTGCAGTGTAGTGTGTTATTACGTGGTTGATAAAATTACATGTGAGGCATTTTCACTTCCTTGTAGTTTTGTCTCACAATTATTGTGCCTTTTCTGCAAAAGTAAGTCTATGCAAGTTGAAAATTGTGTTTTAATTTGCACATAGCTTTTAAATCATGAAAGTGTCCTTTCCTTTTGAAAGTTAAATGCATTCAAGCCTTTCTTTAAATTATTTATGAATAGGTTTACAAAAATAAGTTGTGCAAGTTCTATTTTTTAGTCATTGAAAATAAGTGTATTCTCTAAATTTTTAGATCCTTACAGTTTGGTGTATCACCTTAGGAATAGTATTTTTACCAGTTTTTACTTTAAAGCTTTTTCTCTTCCCCTTTCCTTCAAAGTTGGTAGTTTAGCTAATATTACCAACATAGGAAGTAGGCCTCCTTCGAAGGTTCATTTCAACTTTAGGTGACCCATAGCCTTGAAATGATCCCACGTTTCTCTAGCTTACTGAGTTTCATAACTCAGTCAGGGTGCAAATTTTAAGAGATAACAATTTTGGCACACCCGATGGAACTGTCAAATCAGACAAGTGAAATAATATATATGTTATTGTTGGTTTTGATATGCAGCCAGTGAGTTTTGGGCTTTTCAGAAGTTAACATTAGCATATCGTTTTGAAGACATCCCAGTATTGAGAAACTGGTGTTTTTCTCAATGTATCAGCCTTTAGAGGCAGTTTGAATAACACCTGGCGACTCCGAGCTCAAATATTCTGGTTTCACAGGTACAAGTTCTGGTATGTCTCAAAAGAATTTGTTAGTTCTAAGTTTCCAACTCTTTGAATGAAAAAAATATCAAATATTCATGAAAATGTTTATTATTACCCTCCATATCATGAGAATGTTGCTCCTACACCTTCTTATTAGTCACATCCAACCAACTACAATGCTGGTTTTAGCTCAATTTCTTTTGCAACAACAACTAATCAACATTTTCATCGTGTTTCTCACCCTTCCACTTTGGTTCAGCCTTTGTTTCAACCAATATTTGATCAAAATCAACCCAAAGAGGAGGGTTCTGATGTTAACCAATATGATTATTTATATAATCAACCTCAAAAGCATCCATACCAGAATATATTAGACCTGCTCCAACAAGTTGACCGTACGTTATGGGATCTAAGTCAAGGTCTTCACAACATGAAGATTAATGATATTAGTAAGGTGCTTGCATGCCCATCTAAGATGTTGGTTGATATCAAGATGCAAAAAGGGACCATTATGCAGTAGCAAGAAATGGCTGAACACGCCTATTCTTATGATCAAGAGTTGAGGATATAGAGGATGCAATATGAAGACGGTCTTGAACGAGAGATAGAGGCTAAGGAAATACAAATGAAGCTTTTGTATGCTCGGGTACAGAGTAGTCAAGTTTACTCAAATTATCAACACCAACTAACTAAGGAGTTTCAAAAGAGACAACTTGAAGGAAGTTTCAAAAAACAGAGAGCTGTTGAAGAAAAATAGCCTATAGACTCTCACAAATCACTCGACATAGAGGAGACTAAAATTCCAAACTTGTTACAAATGGATTTGGAAGAATATCGATTAACACAAAGAAAAGATCTCCAAGATGGTGAAACTCTTTCAGAACAACAACAAAAAGACATTGGTGGATTACTAATTGATGATCATCAACAAGAAAATGAAGCTCCCAACTTGGAGGAATAACATAAAACTAAATCAAATACCTTCTTCTAGAATATGAGCTTTGATGTTTTCGAGCATACTATGGATGAGAAAGCTAATTTTGAACTTTTTGAAGAGTTGTGCACAATTATTATTGAACAATTTTTTTCAACATTGGTTGGCAAAGAATCAAAAGAAATTGAGAATCATGATAATCTAGAGCAGCAGGTTCACAAGCTTGAGGAGGTGTTGAAGCAACAGGAGGAACCTCATGAACCTAATTTACAAGATCATAACTGGTTGGAAGAGCTTCCATTCAGTTATACAAAGTGTAAGGAAAGCTTAGGTATGGAACAAACTCTCCTATCATCAAAACCTCAGGGAAGAATGCAGAGGTGACTTTAAATTTTGCAATTACAGTTCAATTAAGATACTCATGAAAGAAATAACAGAAACAAAGAAATGAACATACACAATTTGGACACCAAATTTACGTGGGAAAACCCTTATGGGAGAAAAACCCACCACACCAAGAAAAGCCTCTTTGTATTTCAGTAAACAAAATTACATACAGAGTACAAACTTCACTTTCTGATGTCAATTTACAACAACATAATCTCCTAATCAAATTTGTACAAAAATGCTCTCAGAAACCTCCAACGAACTTACACAGATCAATCTATATTCAATCAAACAACACTATCACTCATCGAACTATCCACCGAACCAATCATCATCTTTGATTACAGAGTATATCCATGACGTTCATGGTCTGTTGATCTTCCTCACAGGAATGGTCGCAACAGTCCAATTACTAGCGGTTCACATTTCACTTCTCTAAATGGTCGAAAACAAACCACGTAGGATAGACATTCGGTCAAGGCATTCAAACAGTATCACATGTTGGTGAGACACTAGGTCGTGTCTCCCCGATGCCACAACGCCTGACTATCATTATCGCCCAGAGTCACCACCATCAGCAAGAGTCATATCAAGTTCAAAATTGTTGCCCAAACTCACTCTATCGCTAAGATATCATATCGATATCCACTACAGAACCATCAGCCATACCATCGCTATTGGCGAGAGGTCATACCAAACAAAAATCCATCTTGTGTAGATCTATCGGCAAGAGTTCCACTATCGCCAAGAGTCTCACAGAACCTTATATTATATCGATGTTCATACTCGTCGGCAAGACGATAACCATCAGAAAGAGTTCTCAACAAAAACACCTGTCTATCAGCGAGACCAACAGTCATCGGCAAGAGATCATATCGAAGACATACCCGACAGTTCATATTACTCCGACTAGTCTATCGACAAGAGGTTACACCAAAGTTCATTGTGTGGAGATCCATCCGTAGTTCACAAATAGTTTTGTCAGCGAGAGAGACGCTATCGCTAATAGGTCATATCGAATGCACCAGCCTGTCGGTGAGACCACATCCATCGGCAAGAGTTCTTACCGAATGTAAACCTGTTAGCTAAGAGTCTTTCCGATGTCATCCGTTGCCTATGTGAAAAACCTCGGTGAGACATACTTTGTCAGAATGAGTCATTCCGAAATTTCATGCCTCTCCCTGATGACCACTAGGAACCAAACCGTCGGCAAGATAGAATCAAAGTCTCGGCGACCTGAGCACTTCAAATGTTTATAATATAGTTGCTAGTCGGTAAGACTTCCAGAGGGTCACACCGACTTTTCTCTTTCAGGAGTTTACATGCCAGTAAGATTGAGGCACATTTTCCAAAAATCTCCCACTTGATGAAGATCTTATTGACACCTCCAGAGCACAACAAAACTACTAAAATTCATGGGCACTAAGGCCCATCAAACTGGCACACCACCTAAACTTGTTTGTGCTCACTGGTTTCATCAATGCATCTGCAACATTTTCTAGAGTATCCACTTTTTCTAAAGAGACCTTTCCATCCTCCACTATATCTCGCACAAAATGATACTGTACATCAATATGTTTCATCCTGGCATGGAAAGTAGAATTTTTTGCCAAACAAATAGCACTTTGACTGTCACAGTAAATTGTAATTATTACTGCATCAAAACCAATGTTGGAACACAAAATTTTTAACCAGATTGCTTCTTTACAAGCGTGTGTTGCCACCATGTATTCTACCTATGTAGTGGACAAAGTGACTACAACCTGCCACTTACTCATCCAACTGACTACACCATTCATCATGAAAATATATCCACTGGTGGATCTTCTATTGTCAATGTCCCTTGCCTAATCAGAATCCACATAGCCTCAAATGCTGAGAGTCCTCTGTGGTTCAACCAAATTTCCATGGTAACACAAAGCATATTCTGAAGTTCCCTTCATATATCTAAACACCCTTTTCATAGCATCCCAATGTGTCCTTCCAGGATTTTCCATATAACGACTAAGTACTCCCACTGCTTGGGCAATGTCTAGCCTTGTACAGACCATTGCATACATTAAACTGCCAACTGCACTAGCATAAGGCACTCTGGTCATGTCCTCTATCTCAGTAGGAGATTTTGGATAGTCTTCAACAGATAGCTTTGTTCCCTGCAAAACTGGAACAACTAGCTACTTGCAGTCATTCATACAAAATAACTCCAGAACAGTATTAATATACTTACTCTGACTGAGCCAAAGTTTCCAATTTTCCTGTCCCTGGTTATTTCCATTCCCAGAATATACCTGGCTACACCAAGATCTTTCATTTCGAACTTTGCAGAGAATTGAGATTTTAGATTAGAAATCATTAACTTACTATTGCCTATGAACAACATATCATCAACATAGAGAGCAATAATAAGAATACGATCACTTTCAGCTTTGAAGTACACAAAGTGATCAGACTTCGATCTTACAAATCCCAATGACAAAACAAAAGTATCAAACTTCTGGTACCACATTCTAGGAGATTGTTTTAATCCATACAAATATTTTTTCAACTTGCAAACTAGTTTTTATTTACCTTTTTCCACAAAGTGCTCAAGTTGGGACATATAGATTTTTTCTTCAAAATCACCATGAAGAAATGTTGTCTTCATATCCATTTGTTCAATCTCTAAGTCATACACTGCTGCAAGTGACAAAAGAAATCTGATAGATGTCAGCTTAGCTACAGGAGAAAATATTTCTCCATAATCAATTCCCTCTACCTGGGAATAACCCTTCGCAACCAATCTCGCCTTATACTTTTCCACACTGCCATCTAGAACTATTTTCTTTTTAAATACCCATTTACATCCAACAAATTTTCTGCCTTCAAGAAAGGGCACCAAACTCCAAGTATCATTCTTTTCTAATGATGCCATTTCTTCATTCATGGCTTCCAACCAAGAGTTTGAATCAGACATTCTAAATGCCTCTTTCACAGTCCTAGGCTCATCAATGCTAGAAATTAAAGCATAGGCACAAGTAGAATCTATCAAAGAAAACCAATACCTATCAGGTTTCTTTCTTTCATGTGTTGACCTCCTCACAGGCTGAGGCTAAGGTTGTTGTTCTTCTTCAAAACTCTCAAAACTACTTGATCTCTCCTCAGTTTCAGGTACATTTTGAATTTACAATTCCTCTTTATTTGGTGTCGGAGGAATTTCAACTACATCCTTTTTATTTTCTGATTTTGTCTCTGATTGCATATCCAAAGTAGAAGGCTTCAGCTCACAAAAGATAACACTTCCACTGTATAGAACCTTCTCCATATCAGAATTCCAAAGCTTGTATCCTTTTATGCCAATACTATAACCAATAAAAATACATTTAGTAGCCTTGTTTTCCAATTTAGATCTTTTTTCATTTGATACAAATGCATATGCCTCACAGCCAAAGACACGAATGTGTCTCAGAGAGGGATTCTTTCCAGACCATGCTTCCAAAGGTGTTTTCTCAACAAGAGAGGAATTAGGAGAATGGTTTATTAAATAACATGCTGTTGCAATTGCCTCAGCCTAGAACTTCTCCTCCAAGCCAGCACTGCTTAGCATTCTTCGTGCTCTTTCTATCACTATCCTGTTGAACCTTTCAGCAACTCCATTTTGCTATAGAGTGTAGGGTGTAGTTTTATGTCTTTTAATCCCATGATCTTTACAATACCTTTCAAACTCATCAGAACAAAACTCACCCGCCATTGTTAGTCCTTAAACATTTTTTATTTTTCTTCCAGTTTGATTTTCCACAAGGTTTTTAAATTCCTTAAAAGACTAAACACTTCTGATTTACTTTTTAAAAAATAAAAAAATGCCCTTCTTGAATAATCATCAATGAGCAATACATAATATCTTGATTTAGACAAAGAAGGAACATTTACTGGACCAAAAACATCAGAATGTATGTAATCAAGTAAATCAGAATATTTGTGAGGACTGGAGTAAAATGAAACACGGTGTTTTTTACCATATATACAATGTTCACAAAACTCAAATTCGAGGTTACAATCATCAAGCCCTTCAACCAGGTTTTTATTTTTCAAGGTTTTTAGACCTTTTTCACCAATGTGGCCTAGCCTATGATGCCAGAGCATAGTATTTTCTACTGGAAGTTTAACTTCCATAGAGTTTGCACTATCAGGAACCTTTTCCTCCTTTTCTCCATGAGTAGCCTTCTGTGACTTTATAGAGACACTATTTCATTGAACAACATGTGCATCCAACCTATACAAGGTACCAATACGAGCACCCTTAGCTAGCACCATTGAGCCTCTAGTCATCTTGCAGCCATTTCCAGAGAACGTGACTTGCACTCCAATATCATTTAGCTTACTAACAAAAAGTAGATTTTGAGCCAAACCTGGTATATACATTACATCATTGATTCCCTTCACTCTTCCATCGTGGAATTGAATTCTAACTCTTCCACGACCAACTATTTCCAAAGATGAATCGCTTACCAAATAAACCCTTCCACCATCGTATTTTTCATGCTTCAGTGAACTAGTCTCTATGAGATGTCATGTGGAAAGATGCTCTAGAATCAATCAACCAGACATCATCCGATGCCTGCGTAGCCAAGGCTGCAATGAAAGCATCCTGCAGACACCGAGAAGAATCATTGTCTAAGAATATTTATTCTTCTTATTGTTTTCCTTACAACTTTCAACATGACTAGGTTGCCCACAATCAACACTTCCACCTTTGAAGACTTTGATCTCCCTTTCCGATTTTGATTTGGACTTCTTTGTCCTTCTTACTTTTTCTTTAATCATTCTCAGCAAGAGCCTCCACGCCATCTTGAATATTTTCTTCTCATCTCTTCTAATAACAAAGAAGAAAACAACATCTTCATCTTTAAAAGTGGATGTCGTACTCCCAATAGGCATCACCAAGTGATCCTAAGAATCTGAAATATAGCGCATAGTGATCTTCTTCATCAATCTTCACACCCACAGATGCCAACTGAGCAATCAACATGTTGAAAGAATTCAAGTGATTAGCAACAAACGCTCCTTCTTGCATTTTCAAAGAGTACAACTTCTTCCTCAAGAACAATTTATTCACCAAGGACTTGCCCTGATAAATAGCTCCCCAATCTTTTCCACAAAGAAGATGCGATTTTCTTCATGAACATTTAGAAGAACAGAATCGCTAAACAAAGCCTTATCAACCCCTTTGATTTTTAATCTATAAGGTCCCAATCCTCTTGCTTCATGCCTCAGAGGGTTTGCCTGCAGACACCGCAAGCTAAAGATCACTGTCAACCAATAGATCTTCCATTTTAAGTTTCCACAACTCAAAATTACCATTGAATTCTCAATTTCAATCTTTCCGACGGCTTGTCATCTTAATCTATAATTCAAATTACCAGACTTCTACAAGGCTCCCATTGAACAAAATTGACACAAAAAATCCAACGTACCCACAAGGATAACACAACTAGCCAGGCTCTGATACCACTTGTAAGGAAAGCTTAGGTGTGAAACAAACTCTCCTAACGTCAAAACCTCAGGGAAGAATGTAGACGTGACTTTAAATTTTGCAATTACGGTTCAATTAAGATACTCATGAAAGAAATAACAAAAACAGAGAAATGAACATACACAATTTGGACACCAGATTTATGTGGGAAAACCTTTACGGGAGAAAAAACCACCACACCAAGAAAATCCTCTTTGTATTTCAGTAAACAAAATTACATATAGAGTATAGACTTCACTTTCTGATGTCAATTTACAGCAACATAATCTCCTGATCAAATTTGTACAGAAATGCTCTCAGAAACCTCCAACGAACTTACACAAATCAATCTGTATTCAATCGAAAAACATTGTCACTCATCGAATTGTCCACCGAACCGATCATCATCTTTGATTATAGAGTATATCCATGTCGTTCATGGTTTGTTGATCTTCCTCACAGGAGCAGTCGCAACAGTCCAACTGCTAGCGGTTCACATTCTGCTTCTCTGAATGGTAAAAAACAAACCACGTAGGATAGACATTCGGTCAAGGTGTTCAAATAGTATTGCATGTCAGTGAGACACTAGGCTGTGTCTCCCGGATGCCACAATGCCTGACTGTCGTTATCGCCCAAAGTCACCACCATTGGAAAGAGTCATATCGAGTTCAAAATTGTCGCCTAGACTCACTCTATTGCTAAGACATCATATCGATATCCACTGCAGAACCATTAACAAGACCATCACTATCGACGAGAGGTCATACCGAACACAAATCCATCTTGTGAAAATCTATCGGCAAGAGTTCTGCTATCACCAAGAGTCTCATAGAACCTTATGTTATACTGATGTTCATACCCGTCGACAAGACGATAACCATCGGCAAGAGTTCTCACCGAAAACACCTATCTGTCAGCAAGACCAACAGTCATCGGCAGGAGATCATACCGAAGACATACCCGACAGTTCATATTACTCCGACTAGTCTATCGGCAAGAGCGACACCATCGGCAAGAGGTTACACCGAAGTTCATCACGTGGAGATCCATCAGTAGTTCACAAACAATTCTGTCAATGAGAGAGACACTATCACTAAGAGGTCATATCGAATGCACCAGCCTATCGGCAAGACCACATCCATCGGCAAGAGTTCTTATTGAATGCAAACCTATCAGCCAAGAGTCTTCCTGATGTCATCTGTTTCCTATGTGAAAAACCTCGGCGAGACATACTTTGTCGGAATGAGTCATTTCGAAAGTTCATGCCTCTCCCCGATGACCACTAAGAACCGAACCATCGACAAGACAGAATCAAAGTCTCGGCGACCCGAGCACTTCAAATGATTAGAGTATAGTTGCTAGTCAGTGAGACTTCTAGAGGGTCGCACCGACTTTGCTCTTTGAGGAGTTTACATGCCAGTAAGATTGAGACACAGTTTCCAACACAGAGGAGCTTGAGACTATATCACTAGTTGAACTTTTACCTTCCTTTGTTGAAGAAGAGAACAGTGATTTGGAGTGTGATTCTCTAAATGATAATGATAATTATAAGCAACTTCTATTTTGGTGTATAAGAGAGCCATAAGTTGATGTTTTAATTGAAAGTGTCTTGGAGGAATCCATTTCATTGTTTTCCATTGAAGGAATAAGTGTTTATTCGGGAAATCATGAGCATATTGAGGAGGTTACCATTTTTCACCAAGTCAACCACAAAGATTAGTTCTTTCCAGCCAACAAGGTGATAAAATGGTAGTTCATGAGAAAGACGCCATCAAGAAAAGTTCAAGCTTTTCCCTTACTAGAGGCTACCCTATTAGATATTTTTCCCAAATGGAGTTCAATACAACACCAATGATCAATCATGCACTCATTTATGAATCTACAGTGAAAGATGGTATCCAAGAGGCACTAGCAGCTAAACAAGAGTATGTTCAACTCCAATTCACTTATGCTCATTTGATTGACAATACACATGGTTTGCTTAGTGAGGTAAGTGAGCTTATTCACCTCTTTCAAGAAGTAGTGCATCAACTTGTTAAACATTTTTCTATGTATCACTTTTACCCAACTACCATCATGCATGCAAGTCACTACATATTGAGAAGGATGTGTAGCTATTTCAGTCATCCTGTGAATGGTTTTGTTTGACCAGTTTCTTACTGGTTAGTATAGGGTATGTTTAGTTGCAATAGTTTCATTCCCTAAGTGTTGTTCCAACATGGTTTAGCAATTTCCCTTATACATTTCTTGTTTTCAGTAAGTTTCCAAGTGACCTGATGAGTTACAAATGAGTTGCAACTATGTGCAAGTTGTTCTAGGTCTACCTCTGAGTTTTCTAAGTGACTCCATACCCAATGGACAAGCTTAGGCTATTGGTTTATATGTTTAGCAGGCAAACATCCAGCTGATGTCGCCAAAAATGTTACCCAGATTTTCACCCTTAGCTCAATCAGGTAGAGTCCATTGATAAAGAATAAAGAAAATGGTACATTTGCTATTCCCCTTATATTGCATTTATATACACAAATGAAATAACTTGAAAGATTACAAAAACAAAAATCATCGCATTTATATAGATGCATGAAACATAAGAACATTTTGCAAATTTCTTCTGAAAAGTTATTTTATTGAATGAAATATTCATTTTGACTCACACAAGCCGTGAGTTTAACTCTTGTCTTATTCAATACAAATCAAGGTTAACATATACATGAATAAGAAAATGAAGAAAAATGCATGTAGGGAGGGTAACCAGTCATTGCCTGAGAATGACTGGTTCTGTCAAGTCTTCTTGTCTGACTGCTACCTGAGTTATCTTAGTCTTCTTAGCTCCTTAAGGCTCCTGTTTCCTGCAATAAATCAAAGCAATGTATTAGAGCAACACTCTAAGCAATGAAATATTGCACACCATTCATGATAATTTACCCATTCATGTATAAATTAACCTTAATCTGCATCAAACAAACATCCATATGCTGAATATATCAGAGAAAATATTGAATCCATCGAAACAACACATCAAATTATACATATTTTTCTAACTTTTTTATTTCATGTACAGCTACATGTGCAATCATGTTTTTAGATCAAATGAGTGGTGGAAATGTGGCTCCCACAAGGGTTGAGCCCAACTCATAATAATGGTATGCAAAACATGAATAATATCAGTGTTGCAAGTTATTTTCATTTTCAGATTGCATTGCAGATTCAAGGGGGCAGTGATCTAAGCTTCAATAGATTTCTCATCCAACAGGATCAAAAGAAATTCCATTATAACAATCTTCCAGTTATGAGGATGATCATTTGTTTACAAATACAATTCAAGACTGCCATAATATAAAAAGAGTAAACAGAGTGACAAGGGGCAGCATTCATTATGCCCATAACCTTCAAGCGGTAATCATTATGATCTAAGAGATAAAAGGAGCAGTGTTCAGAGCCACATGAATAGATGACATGCTCACAAGAATGAAGACAAGGCACAAAGACATTGAATTTTTCACAATTAGGATAATATACAATGTCATGAAACAAGTATGGCAGTTTGATTAAGCAAGAGACATGCCTGCCATTATCTTAATAAATGATCAAACAAAAGGGAAAAGCAAAGACAATATTATTGGTGCAAAAGGAAATCATCAATACATTGTCCATCATTATTGCACAAAACAGTAAGAGAACATTGTATATCAGAAAGTATCTCTAAGGGGGTTCACAGGTAACATGAAAACTGACTATGGAGACTGCATTCTTGACAAAAGAGTGTTTAAAGAACAAATCAAGTCATACTAATAGAAATAAAATGTTAAGGTTATACAAAAAATAAAGGGTAATGCTTACAAAATACGGTAATGGTTTTGAATCATTTAAGCAAAATCACTTTTCATAGGGCATTATCTTCTTGTGGAGCGAATGGTTGAGATAGCTCTTGTTTTAGCCAACTACTCTTAAATGAAATTGTAATGAGCCTTGCTCAAACTGATCACAATTTTCCCTAATTTGCTATTTGTAATTTTGTCAAACAATTCATGTGCAACCTTGTAACTTGTTGGTCTGAGTGCATAAACATTTTCCCAATGATATCCAATGTATATACTACTTGCAGAAGACTTCTATGATGTTTAGACAAGGTCCTAGATGCAATGCAAATTTCTTTTTGTATTTTCAAATGCAATAGATGAAGTTTCATGAGCTAAATATGTAGCTACAACCTACAGGCATTATGTCAAACAGTTGGCATTCATCCTCATACAATATTCAAATGGTCATTACAACGATACATAACTCCCAGCTGTTGACTCCTTATTGAAATGCAATCTTTGAGTACAATGAAGTGACCAAAACTCTTGGTTTATAATGGTGTTACAAAATAAAGCCAAGTCTGATATGCAAGATAGATACCTACAACAGCTATGTACTATATAGTAAGTCTGGAGATTGCAATGATTAATAAAATGTCTACTTACAACAGCACTATGATTATTGAAAAATATCTACCACTTTGTTTGTTCGACCTTCAATGCTAATTAAAGATATTACAATGATAATTTACTGTCAAACTGAAACTACATGATGGCTGATAAGAACCTAGAGAATGAATGGTTGCTTGCTTGGAATATTTTGTTCGATTCTCACCATATGCAATGATTATGCCTTCTAGTTGTCTTGTCCACTGACAAAGCTTCCAGAATTTTATTCGAATTTATTCCTTCTTCCTTGCTGAAAATCACCCCCAGCTGGTAGCCCCTACTTTCTTAGATTTGACCTCTATAAATAAATTTATGAAGCCACCAATAACCTTCAAACTATACCAGATTTCATCTCCATTATTCCTCATATGAAGCACTGCAAATACAAAGAGAATTTGATGCCAAATGGGAAGGATAAAAACAAAATCATAGCTCCTTTATTGCTGGCACAAGTGACTGGAAATGGTTTGATATAAATCAGATGACACAAAGAGCAAAAATTGATGAAGCACTTATTCTCCAAGCCCTCAAATAAATCTCCAAACCAAATAAAAATTAGAATCATGAGCAATGTATGATCTCCTTCAAATTACCAAATGACATCTCTTTAAATCTGGAATTGTCTTCTAATCGATATGTCTCCAAATCTGCAAGTAAATTTGGCCCTTGGCCATGAAATTTAGCCCAGCTGAGATGACTAACTTATCACCTTCACAACTTGCAATAATTTAGGTGATATTTCACACCCTCAAAATTGCTATCAATAGGAAGTTTTTGTTTCCTATGATAAGAAGCAATTTGCAGAAACCCTAGGCTCCACAAGATGAAACAACAACAACATCAAATCTGCCTGCTAAGAATGAAGCCCAAGATGTCTATTTATTCTTTTTCCCCAATTTCTCCAAAAGCTTCTAGAATATTCTTTTATTTTATTTAAGTGACTTTATAATACATTTTAAAATCAAGCCACTTTATTAAATTAATTAAATATAAGGTCACCTTTTAATTTTAATTTTATTTGATAACCTTATAATTAATTAACTTAATACCACTTAATGATTTAATTAAAGTAACTAATTAGTCATCCTCTTGAAAAACATTATTTTGGACAACTTAATTAATTAAATTAATTAAATTAATTAAATCAAAGTACCTCCAAAAACGGGGACATTACAAAAATCTCATTGATATTATAATCTTGCATATATCATAGTAAGGGTGTTTATGACACTGCTGGTCATGATTACATCGAATCACTTTAGGTTTTCAGGAAATTATCCAATACTGAAATTGAGTTTCTTTTTTAGCTTCAACACAAAAATTCAATACACGGTGAAAGTTGAATTTTGAAGATTTTAAGCACAGGAAAAATGACAAGCTAATCTGCAGAGTTGAAACCTAGAATGTATTTCCTTCATGTGCCTTGAAACCCTCATGGGTTTTCAATAGAAAAGGCTGAATCTTACAAATTGTAGATAAAACAGCAATAGGAAGATTTTTATTAAAATGTAGCTCATTCTTTGCAAATTGATACAAAGATAATATTGTGGGATTTTCTATTTAAATACAGAGGAAGTGAACCCATTTTCAGTGTGATAAGTGGATCCCATCATTAAAAAATGAATAAACCCTGATGCATCGATTCAAAGCATAAAAGGTGAACTACAGGGAAGGATAAACCTCAAAACTCGTGCTAATCCTGTATATAAAAAACAGAGCAATATCTTTTTCAGGAGCTTTGATACACAACCCAGAGTAAAGGAGAAACCTAGAAAATGTCTAACACAAAGGGAAAGCCACGACCTGTGATTTTGTTTTAAATCTTCAAATTTTGCATAAAATGAAAATAGCAAACAATGTCTTTATATACAACGATTCTTGAAGTTGAATCTCAAATTTTCAAAGCTTAGGCAGGAATGATCACGGCAGTCATAGAAACAAAATTAAAATGACAGAGAAATCTGTGTGCTACAAACAAAAATATTAAATCTTTTGTGATGATAAAATCTAGACAACAGGAAACTCACCATGTCAGCTTGTGAAAAGCATCAGATTTGCAGAATTTTCCTTTCCAGAAGCTTGAACATCAAACCCTGGTCCTCTCATGGCGGCACCCTTTCAATTGCAAATGCAAAATGAAGTATTTTCACTTCTTTTTGTGTCTTCACATCTCTTGGCGTTTAGCCCTAATTCTTTAAAAACCAATGACATCGCATTTTTAACTTTAAAAAAAAAAATGTGAAATGACTAATACCCCATGGTTTTTTATTTTTTCCTTGTAATTTAGGCATAAAGTATGATGATAATTCCTTTCATTTATGTCTTTGTCCAATACATGAAGGTAAAAGTCTTGTAATTTTGCATTCATTCTACATTGTAAATGTTTGAGTTTAAAGTGATATTTTATAAATCACTTTAAATTTAAGACATCATCTTTAAATGCAAAAAAAATGGAGCATGTGTCAAATGACCAAGTCATGAGAAGAATATAAATGAAGATTTATGACATGCCAAGGGTATAGGGAGAGTTGAGATAAGTTGCAAACACTTGGAGGAGAAATAGGAACATTTAATTGCTTTTGAGAGCATATAGGCATCAATTTAGTGTGCCTTCATGTTTGATATGGTCAAATTGACCTTTTCAACCTTTTTGGAGCCTCTTTGGAGAAGAATCAATTGCTAAAAAATAGGCTTTTTGAGGGCTTATGGGAATGGATGCTTCTAGATCCTATTTTAATGCAACTATTTGGAATGGTGATATTTTAGTTGCTTTTTTAATTCATTTGAGGGAGAGTTCTGATTTATGCAATTTTTGAGGACAGTGACTCTTGCAGTCCTTTTTATAGAATTTGTGGATACTTTTGTAACTCATTTTGGAGATGAATTCATAAAAGATCTTGGACATCAATACTTGAAGTCTTCTGCCTCCTTATTCTTGCAGTGTAGTGTGTTATTACGTGGTTGATGAAATTACATGTGAGGCATTTTCACTTCCTTGTAGTTTTGTCTCACAATTATTGTGCCTTTTCTGCAAAAGTAAGTCTATGCAGGTTGAAAATTGTGTTTTAATTTGCACATAGCTTTTAAATCATGAAAGTGTCTTTTCCTTTTTAAAGTTAAACGCATTCAAGATTTTCTTCAAATTATTTATGAATAGGTTACAAAAATAAGTTGTGTAAGTTCTATTTTTTAGTCATTGAAAATAAGTGTCTATTCTTTGAATTTTTAGATCCTTACAGTTTGGTGTATCACCGTAGGAATAGTATTTTTACCAGTTTTCACTTTAAAGCTTTTTCTCTTCCCTTTTCCTTCAAAGTCGGTAGTTTAGATGATATTACCAACATAGGAAGCTGGCCTCCTTCAGAGGTTCACTTCAACTTTAGGTGACCCACAACCTTGAAATGATCCCATGTTTCTCTAGGTTATTGAGTTTCATAACTTTGTCAGGGTGCAAAGTTTAAGAGATAACACTTCCAATTTCATTGTGCCAAATTTATGCTTAGTCCTTGGGGAAAGATATGTTGTGTACAACCACTACTTGCATTTTTGCTCTGATATAGCTTCTCACTTTGCAGTGTCACTTCTAGACATTGGGTTACCTGTTGAAGATGTTCGCACTGCTGCCAACTTAATAGTGAAGCCTAAATTCTTGGAGAATCTGGATACCATTTTAGTTGTTGCACATCCGACCATTGGGATTCCCTCCATGGATGATATTCCTTGGTTCCTAGAACATGGGGAAGTGGTTCCACTTCGGCCTTTTCTTACTGATCTCCACATCCAATATTTTGAAACTCACCAGGAACTCGCCTACATAGGGCATTTGGCCTTGATAGAAGAGATGTCCTAGATTGACTAAATGGCTACTATCATCTGTAACTTTGGTCACCTTTCTTTTTGAATCTTTTTTATTTTTTGACGAGGATTTTGATATCTGATGTATATACGTGATATGCACACACACACACATATATATCTCTTTTGGTATATTTCCTAAAAGCGTGTTTTACTGTATATGGCTTTATTGTCTCATTTTCGGTTCAGTTTTGAAAAATGTTTGAATTTCACTCTCATGCATAAGATAAATTTAAGCAGAATTTGCTAATGTAGAAGTTGAGCAAAAAGAACAAAACAAAATGAAGCAAGAAAAAAAAAGCAGAAAGGAAAACACAAAGGACAACCCTAAAAAAAACTAAAACTAAAACTAAACTAGAATAATGGAATATCTTAAATTTTCTGCATTTAAGTATCATAAATTTGAAGGTGTACTTACCCAAAATTTGGCTTAAATGTATGAAAATGATCTCATTAGAGACCAATTGCACACATTTCGTCTGGTGCAGCAATACTGTACCTTCTCCCAGCCCTGGTCCATTTCCATGAACAACTACATTCATTTCTCTATTTCCTCCTCTTCTGAAAATCTTCATATCCTCGACCCTATCTTCACTTTGTATTTTGTTAGACCAAGACATATCACTATTTATATTATTATCAGAAAGAGAAAAATTAAAAACTTGATATTCTATATCTTGTAATCAGGAAAATGTCTTTTTATAGCTAATGAATTCTCAGCTTGAAGCACAATACACGTGTTTCCCACTCGATTTTCCCGCTCTATCTCATTATCTGTGTTTTCCACGTATACAAGGAATAATGATTCACCCATATATTTTTCTCATTTATGATGAGATATCTCAGAATCTCGACATTCTCACCTATTCCCCTGCAAGACGTTAGGATTTTCTTTAAAATAATCGCAGTTTTCTAACTATTTCAGTTTATTGGTTAATTTTTTAATATTTCTAACTCAACTAAGGTAGAACGTTTCTCTCATTAACAATATTTTTCTTTTAGCAGTTAAAACTTCTTCCATTAACGAAATTGCTCCACTTATGGCTAAACTTACCCTAGTTAAAATAAATTCACACTCAAGTTCACTGTGATCAGTTGTATCATGAATTCTACACTCGACGACTCTACCAAAAGTAAACAAACTCAAAGAATGCAATTTCTGATTAAAGAATTTACAAAGTTTTCCAATTTCCATAATGAAAACCAGCTTGCATTCAATTCCTCATTTACAAGCTTCTTGCCAAATTTAGGAATAACATTTCAAAGCACGATTCCACTTCCAAAGGATAAATCCTAAAAAATATCAAAGAAATAAGAGAGAAAGATATATGTGCATCTGCTACTTGTGGCCCTCCTTCTAGTGCCAGTTCCTGTTGACGATGGTTTTACTCGCAGTAAACAAGTCGAATAAAATCTCCATAGACAAGACCGCGAAGAGCCTATCCATCTTGAAAGATATGGAACAAAGATAACCTAAGGGGAAATTCTGCATTCACAAAGCAAAGATTGACTTCCATTCAATCCCAATTCTTCGATAACCAAGTCATGGTTGCACTAGGGTCACTCTTGGGTAATGATGTGATATTTGTTGTTAATCTCAAGGGTACCTTTATATATATATATGTATATCTCTATTATTTCTTTGAACATTTTAAATCAACATTCCTAATTGAAATGATAAATTGGACATCATGAAACCAAAAGATTTGACATAAGATTTCATGGAATATCACCAATTCTTCGCTATCACTTAAGTAGATTTAGCATTAAGCATTCAACAATTTCATGGAAAATAAAAGATTTTCAACAAAACTATTTCCATTCACTTATATCTTTTTTGGAACATTTTCAAAAATATTAAACATCTATTCTAAAACAAAGTATAAAAATACTAAAAAACAAAAGTTTCTCCTGGTTATTCTCCATGGATGCCCCAAAAAATTAATCAAAACAAAGCAAACCACTTTATATTTCACTAGATTGCTTCACAACTACGTATAAAATGGTGCAAGCTTTTAAAGAGAGGGTTTCGTTTATGGACACTGAGTAGGCTCTGTATGCACCCTTAAATGGTGCAACATATAGTCGTGTTTGCCAAACTTACAAAGCTAGCTACAAAAGATACTTAGATAGGTATCTATCCATAAAGCTATGATATCAATTAATGTCTACATGCATACAAATTTTTACGCCAAAATGGTATAGAAAACATGAAAAAAGAACAAAACTTAAAAGAAGTTTTTTGCTCCTTCGACATCCACAAATTCCAAACTTAAATGAAAATTAAGCATCCTCTGGCCTTTTATAGAACATAAGGCTTAGATATGATAAGACAATTACATGAGAGGAAATCTAAGGGACCAATCTCATCAAGGCACGTGTAATGCCCCGCCACGCAACCCTAGAGGAAGTTACAATTTACTACTGAAATGTACTATTTTTTTTTTTAAAAGTACAAATAACATGCAAGATCACTATCCATTGCCAACAACCTCTAAGGTTACAAGACTGAGATTACTTAAAACCCGAACAAGAAACATGAAATGACAACATAACATTTAATTACTTAATAAATTAAGAATCAAATACATTCCATACATGACAAAATTACAACAAAGGCATAAGAGATACCACATGATTCCAATAATATAATTTACAATATGATTACAAAACTCATTCCCCGAATGAGGTAATTCCAATATACAAGGTTACAACTTACATCTTCCACCTCAATACAAAGAGGGGTAATAAATTACAATAATAACTGAAAGAATTAAAGCAAGAAAGAACATGATCCCATGAGCTCTCCAACTGGAAATATCGTCTACACGAACAAGAAGACGACCCAACGAATTAAGGTGCACGTTCCACCCAAACATGTGATACCTGAGGGCTCACCCCCTGTGCTAGGAGATAGTAACAAGGAATCCTATACAAGACCATCAACCTCTAGACATAGGCTAAAACATAATTGAACCAACCAATCACATGAACCAAACAACCATAAGGATAAAACAAGTACAACACTACATCACTGACATAAGTCACATTGATTCCAGAAATAAAACAGATCGAGTATGATAAGAAGACCATACACATAAAACCAACTACCAACTGTTGTCGTAGAAAGAGTGTCATCACATAGCTCATCATGGTATCTCCTCTGGGAATATTCCTAGGCTTCGGCCCCCACCATGGGTTATCCTGGTGGCCTCTACCGAATCCTGACACCCATACTCACTCATGTGGAATCAAATACCTCTCGTAAGGACAAGATAGATGATCTTGCCATTCCAGGCCTTCCCGTCTCATCCCAAGTCTATACAAGCCCTTGCGTCCATGAGCGAGGCTCAATTATCTTAATTAATGTGAAATACTACCTAACTTCTAAGTACATTGATTTAGTTATCACTTGATTAAACCACTTCTAAAGGTTTCCCAGTTTACCTCTTTGGGCTTTGGCCCCTAATAGAAGCCACTCTTCTACTTGACAACATACCAACACAAAATCAATCACCAAGGGAATCCCAAGTGCATATCAAAAAGATAAAACCACTCCAACTCTAGGAAGAACATATGAAGAAATCTCACTCCAAACATAGGAGGCAACAAAAATCAAACCCCTCTCCAAACACTGGAGGCAACAGAAGTCAAAGCCATCTCCAACACTAGAGGCAACATAAGTCATAAACCACTCCTTATACAAAAGAGGCACAAAACACCCCCGTTCGTGAAAACCAGGTAAAACAACAGGATACACAATACACCCTACCCAAGGCAATACAACAGTTGACTAACATAATAATGCAACCCCAAAAGTTGAACCCCTTCTGGAAGACTTACATAACAAGCAACTCCAAATAGAATAAACAACTCAATCAATGAGTTCCCTAGCCTTTGGAAACAAAACTCGGAACTACCAAAGTACACTCATAAATTTACAATCATAACAATATTTCCCATACAATACCAATATGAATCCGCTTAAACCAACAATCATATAAATACACATTCTTTAAATAACTAATAATGTATTTTGACATAACAATATTTTTTCACAAAATAGGAACCAAAGTACATATATACATCATATACTTAATCTATTAACTATTCATATAAGTTCTAAACAATATAATTTTTTTATGAACCTTATCTATTCCTTGCAATCTGGAAAACAAACAACATTCCCCATTTATCATTTAAGGCAATGGAATACAAGAACTTTTAAATAACATTCTACCCATTATAATAACATCGTAATAAAATAACCCTTTTCTTTACAAATATTTAATATCATCAATTTTGCTCTAATTATAGTCCATATAACTTAACCACGTATATAATCCTGACATCTAACAAATCCTTTACAAGAACTTCAAGATTCCATCAAATCAAACAAGTCGTTGTAAACACATTAACCATATTCATTTCAATTACAACCCTAACCCTTAACAATTATTTAATCATTGCACTAACCTTAATTTCCAAAATACAATAGCTCTAGTTTTAAAATCAAAACTTACATAAACAAATAATTCCAAATAGAACAAACAACTCAATTGCCCCAACATCGAGAATGCACAAAACATCGCTAGAAGCACTTCAAGCAATTAAATAAACTAAGGTTAGGATTTCCTAAATCCAATCAACTCAATCTATGTTACTTGCATTTATCCAAAAAATTACACCAGATTCATTTCACAACGTTGGAGAATTTAAACACCAATAATTTACTCTGAGTTTCACAATTATATTCCATAATCAAAACAACTTGATAAATAAAATCATTTAATTAAAATAAATTAATCTTTATTTCAATTATGCTAGAAATAATCAACATAAATTTATCTATACTTAAATTCCCACATATATTAAATATATATATAAAAGTGTATATTCAATGTATATACAACTATATATATTTAAATATATCATTATCATTTAAATATAACTGATTTAAATTCAAATAATTAATTTATTTAAAAATACATAATGTATATATACATTATATATATAAATAATTAATAATAAATAAAATTATTTAAATATTAAATTAATATTATATATATATGCATATAATATATATATATAACATATATATATAATATATATATATAATAATATTAAAATATATTTTAATTTTTAATTTTAAAATAAAAAACAAACTTTTGTTTTGAATGGCCACGACCCCTCCCATATGGGAGAGGCACTACCAACGCAACCACCCCCACATGGGGGTGTTGTGTGGGCAACGCCTCCCATGTGGAGGGCGTTGTAGGAGCAGCGCTCCCATGGCGTTGTGGGGGGGAGCAGGCTACGGCCCTCCCTTCCACAGTAATATTTTAATATATAATTTATTTTTTTAATATTTTTTGTTAAAAACAGAAAACCCCAAAATAAAAATAAAAACAAAGAGCATAGCTCACTCTATTTTCTGGTTTTCTTTAAAACAATTTTTTTTCCAGAAAACAAAAATTAAAAGCACAATATATATTTATAAATATATTTGTATGTATATCTATATATATATATATGTATATGTATAGGTATAGGTATATTTATAAATATATACCAAGATTTTCATTTCCAGCCAAATTGTGCAAATGAACAATTGAATTTTGCAATAACAGAAATAAATTTGCAATACAACAAATGGTTTAAATTTCAGTTTGATATGAAGATTTTCTTTTGGTTTTCTTTCAATTTCTTATTGAGTAATTCTTGTTTTGTTTTCTCTTCCAAAATTTCAACAATGTTTGCAAGTTTTGAAAGAAAATCTCATGGGTTTTCACTGATCTTCAAACATAATTTTAACAATTTTCCAACAGCATAACAAAATTCAAAACTCTTTCAAAATGAAACAAGAATCAAAGAACTTGTTTTTTTCTCCAAAGCTTGAAGAAATCAAATGGTGCTTCCAGATCTGTTTCCAGCCCACTAAGAAATTTAGCCTCCTTCCTCAAAATCCAAATCAAGCCACAGCCAAAACTCCCCACCAAAATTGAAAATTGCCAATAATATGAAATAAAAAATGCTCAAAAAGAGTTTTCCCTAGATTTAGTCAAACCCCTAAAATATCCCATCCACCAAATTTATTGCAATTTTGGGGGGATATTTCCATTTTTTAAATTTAAAACAATTTTACTTTCTAAATGAAATTTCATGCATTTTTCAAAATTTCTTTTAAAACAAAAGAATTTCAAAGTTTGCAAAGAATTTATTTTATCTAAAATTTCAAAAAGTGAAATTTAAAACACAATTTTATTTCTATTTTAATTCAACTCTAAATATCCAATATGATTTCCCTTT
Organism: Sequoia sempervirens; assembly: GCA_007258455.2. Lineage (NCBI taxonomy): Eukaryota > Viridiplantae > Streptophyta > Pinopsida > Cupressales > Cupressaceae > Sequoia > Sequoia sempervirens. Next base: position 40,587 of record VDFB02288748.1, on the reverse strand, counting down.
TTTTATTTTAATTTAAATCATACTATCCAATAATGCCAAAACAACTACTTTATTTAATTTATCACCATTAACCTAATTGATCAATAAACTAATTATAATTTTATTAATTAAATCAAATTAATCAATAAAATAAATAACATTTCAACATTGCAACTAAATAAATTTAATCATCATTTTAACTACACTCGCCATTTAATAACCTTTTTAATATGAAATTAAATAATTAACCAAGGAGGAATGAACCATATCAAAACAACTAAACCTGATGACAACCCAACGACACACTTATGACTAGGGTGATGACTTGGCACGAAAAACCTAGCTACTATCTCCCAATTGATTACCGTTGGTCGATGGACACACTCAAACCTGTGAAATCAAGTGGAGTCGATGTCATGTACCTGTCAACCTGTGAACAAAGAGTATATCGAACATGCATATATATGATAAAATAAAGCACATCGTGAAGAGGAAATCACACAATCGTAGGGCACTCGCAAGCGAGTGATGAGATTTCGTCCCCTTCACCAATACACTCATCATAGACTGACAGTTCCATCATAAACAAATATCTCATGCAATAATGTGTTACAATAACTAATCATTACACCAAATTAAAACATGTCAAATAAAGCATCAGATAAGATACATCACATCACACAAATAGACTATCCCTCTATAAACAACGATCAAATAACACACACATGATAAAGTATCTCAAGAACCAAAAAGCACATCCAAGCAAACAAGGACATACTGTCGAGCCAGAAAGAAAAACAAAGGGGTATTACAGCACATGGAATATTGTGACCAATAGGAGAATTGCAATTGAAGTCAATGGAAGTCAACTTCAATTACTCGTTGAAGCTCTTTGGGTTCTACTTTTTCATCTTTGTCAGGATTCCTTTTGAAATCGAACAAATTTATCTAAACAAAGATATATAGGAGCCTTCCATTATAACAGAGTGATCAGGTAGAAGTCGAACTCCTACATCTCAGGTTCCTCGATTTTAACATTACAAGAATGAATCACTCCCATAATAGATACGCTTTGTTACTGCATGCTTGAACTCCAACATCTCGGTATTCTGGTAACTGGCACATCTTTGCAATGAACTTTGTTCCAGCATGAGCTTCTTAAGTGTATCATCAAACCTGGTAATAAAGTAAAAAATTTTTGCAAACATTATTTTCTTGACCATCCATACCCAAGATTTTCATCACAATCGATATCTCTTGCAATTACAAATTCCAAATATTAAATCCCTTTTTAACATCACAACATCTCGTGTAAATAAAGCCATTATTCAAATGTTAGTACAAAATCTAGTAAAAATCGCTTTCAAAAAAGCATATCATAAATCCTTGTATATATACCAAATCACCAGGATCATTATACAAATTAAAAAAATTAGCATTTCTTTTCACTTTACAACCCGATACCCGGTACTCAGTACTCGGTACTCGGTATTCAACTTTACCCACTTACTTTCCTAGAACTCGGTTATACTGGAACTCCATTATACCAGACTCCATCTTATCGAACCAAAGTCTTTCACTTGAACTTCATATTACCTTTCTCCTTTTCTGTGTTTCCAGTACCCGGTACTCGATGCACGAAACACTTACCATATGAAGTACTTTCTTTTATCAAAGATTTATCTTTCTTCCTTCACTTTCGGTGATCTTCCAATTTGTTAGCTCTTTCCATAGGAGTTATATTTTTCCCACTTGGGTCCCCAAGTCTTTTCAGTCTTGGGGCATGTTGTGAGACCACACAACAAGAACCTTCTATTTTCTTAAATTTTGAAATACATAAAATCTTTAAAATCTAATTATACCCTCTTGACCAAATTTTTCCCAACACTCTTATGCAATCATATAAATTTTTCAAAAATCTTAACAAGTGTTTGGGTATATTTTAAAATCAATATTATTATAACATGAAAATCAATTCTAACAAATTTTAAGAAAAATGATTCATTTTTCTTAACTGCAACACTCGTAAAATAACAAAGCCATATTCATCACACATTAAATTGGTAGCATGGTCATACACACACATGTTAACAAAACACCAAATTTCCTTTTGATAAAAATAAATAAAAATTATATAATGTTTCCTAGATCTATGGAAAAATAACAAGAAATACATTTTGTTTGCAATGAATCCAAGGTTTCAAAATATGTAGATCTTTACCATTCTGAGAAGAATCAACAAGTAATCCCTAGATTCCACAAAACATCCTTCAATCTTTTAATGCAACAAAGCAAGGGTTTTGTTGGGCCTTTGTTAGAAATTTTGAGAAATTATTATTTTGTTCATGCCCAAGACTATCTCCATGCCTACTTTCATTCCCCATATGGTCATGCCTTTGGTTTCTTTGTAGACTTCAGAATCCACCCTAGACTTGGAACCTTAGGTTCCAAGTCCGTGTTTCCTTCCACACCCCACTTTCTCCTTCTAGAGGTTTTTGTTTTGGTTCCCTTTTAGACCCCGATTCCTAACATAAACCAAATTATTAATGTTCCACTTCTGAATTTCCTCCCAAAGTATGATACCTAACCTGTAAATACTATTGATCCCCTTCAAACTTTAGGCCTTGATTGGAACGTGGAACCTTTGGCTCTAGTTCCAATTTCCTCTACTCCCAACATTTGTAGTAATGTGTGGGCTTAGAACTATGATTAGGACTTGGAACCTTAGGTTTCAATTCCCCATTACATCCCAAGACCCAATACTTGTCAATCTTAGATATAAACTCCAATGTTTTAAGTTCCTCTTGGAACCCAAAACTCCCAAGACACAATTCCAAGGTATCGAGTTCCTCTCAAAACTAAAACCTTTAAGGGGTTCCTAATATTTATTGAGTTCTCGACATAGTCTAAGTCCCCAATAAATTAATAGGGGTCCCTATAAAGTTCCATATCGAAGCCAAACCTCCATCATTGGAAACATAAGAAACTAAGGTAAATGTTAAAGTATATTAAGGTTTTTGACAATACTAAAGTTCCATACAAGGTTCCAAATTCTAAAATAGTTATTATATAGATATTTTCAAAGATTTCTTGAAAATGGTATGCATCTCTAACATCTAGGAAATTTCTAAGGAATATGTTTAACTCGGTGAATTATTTTAAGGAATTGAGAATTAGGAACCTCTACCAAAGTTTTGAGTTCCCTATCTATCTCTGACATGTAATGAAATAGGTGGAATCCAATATGTGTCAAAGATCAAAGATAGTTCCATAATTTCATTGAGTTCTTGATAAGGCAAGAAGTGTTTACATCTATTCAAAGACTAGTATCCAAGCAAGAAAGAACATGGTGGGATCAATCTACAAAGGAATAATTATACCAAAGGAATCCCATTATTATTGAACATATTTTTTTAATTTTTTTTAGCACCATATGAAATGTTGTTACCTTTACTCACCCACCTACCTACCATTAATGTAGTGAGTTATCCCGACTACCTTTCCCACCTTGCATAACTATCCTTCATTTGAGGTACCCATTCCAGGTGGGAATGATTCTATGCCATTGATGTTCAATATGCTACAGTGTTGCATATTAGGGTTTCACCTTGCTACTATTATAACAAATTTTTTGATCATTTTGAAGAGGTTGGTTTTTTCATGTGGTCTAGAGACATCTAAAGGTTGTCAATGTGATAAAGGGTAACCAAAAATACTATCTCAACTCATTTGGTAGAGTAAAAGCACATAAAATCAAAGGAGATAAATATTGTAAATGATTTTTGTAACATAAATGTCTCCATGACATTATGTATATCTCCAAGAATTTTTTCTAGTTATAGCTAGGGACTTTCCTTTACCAAATTTATTAGCATGAATGTAATATTGAGTTATATGAATCACTATTTGAAAATATCACAAGCTTTGTGGTGATATTTCTCTTATTATGTATGGATTTATTTAGCTATATTTTGGATTATTAAGTAAATTATTTTCTATGAATTTCATAATCCTTGATGTAAATAAAATGCATAGCTCATGATTATTGTGATTTCAAATTGTATTCCTATTGGTGAATTGTGACTCTGTCACCCAATTAAGACCACTTGACCAATCTCACACCATCAAAACAATTAAAATAAAATATATATTTTATGAATATAGCCACATTTTGTGCACTCATGATTATCAATATAACTAGGAAAATAACTTGTGTGGACCTAAAAATGAACTTATTTTATGTGGGTCATGCTTGCACAATCACTTTGGCCATATAAAGGTTATTACACTAGTCTTTCTTGACTTGGTGACGATATTTGTGGTCAAGAATACAATTAGGTTTGGTTGTGGTTATTTTTATTTATTTATTTTGTTTGAATTTATACCTATTCAGGTATACCTCAAGGAACACCCTCTTGAGTGCAATTTGAGCTTGAATCATAGGAGAGAATACCCAATCTCGTAGAGTTGAAATTTAACCCTCCATGTTCTAAGGTTGAATAAGTTCCACCTTCATGATGACAACCCTAGCCTTGAAAGTGAGATTCTATTCTAGAAAGTGAAGCAATGGTTATGGGACCCAACAAATTTAAAGAATACAAATTCACTCCTTTTACTCTCCAATTTTTACAAACTCATTGAAATGCATAATGAAAATGAAAAATAGCTTTTTTTTCTTATAACCAAAACCTAATACAAATATACAATTCTCAACTCACACTAACAACTAACATTGAGCTAATTCTATTTTTCACAAAAAATATCTAATTAAAAGCCAATTTTCACCTTTATGACAAGTTAGAAACATTTCTAAGGCATGAACATATAAACCCAAAGTCATTTTTGCATAAAAAAGTGAAAATAACATTTTATAACTTGTATAATACCCACATATAAAAATCAAATTCCTATTTTAATGTTTCAAATGTATACTAATGATTCACTAAGTCAATTAATCAATTTCACTTTATAAGTAACCAAAATACACATAAGGAAGTAATAAAAAAAACACAATAGACAAACATGTTACTAGGCTAGCACAATAGGGATCCAACATCATGCATAGCTTAGATAAGGCTAATTGGTTTCACATATATGTTATATCATTACTCAAAGTGAGTACAATAGGTAAACACAAACAAACAAACCATGATAATATAACCAATCTGATATGATTTTATATATACATGTTCACTTCAATCAAATATTATGCACATATGTCTAGTATGTAACAATAGTCATAGTGAAAGTTAAAATCAACCAATCATCTTATTATTCATATTTCAATAATTATATTTTAATTAAATACTTCATTAAAGAAATAATACAAAATTATGAAATTAAATCCACCAGCATATCATTTAAATGAAAATAGTGAAGTAAATTAACTATGTAAGATAAATGAAATAATAACATATATCCTTAATATACATATCAAGAATTGAAATATTAGTATGTCAATCTCCATAAGAGATAACCAACCAATACAAAATGATATATAATATCAACTAATCCTTGATGCACATCTATATGATGAAGAGAACACAAACCCTATGGTCATTGCAATATCAAGTTCACCAAATGATTTTTTTATCTACCCTATGCTCCTCCCAGTGTGTTTACTTAGGAAGATAATTTAACTTTATTTTTGTACTTACTATAAAAATCAAATAGATTTTCAATAAATTTTAAATATGAAAACACATTAATCTCATTTATAACATTAAGTACAAGAGCTAGGAATGAAAAATTGAAACAAAAATAGGCCATAAAAAAGAAATTGAGAAATGAACTAGATACATTGAGAAAATATAAAATCTAAGAGTGAAATGGACTCACAAAGTCTTTGAAAAGGTTTTTAGTGTTTCTTTCATAATTCCAAGGACTTTGAATTTCTAGGTGCTACTACCTAATAGTTCAAGCATTGTTGTATGATAATCCCAACACTACTACCTAACAACCCCCAATATTGTTGCTTGACAAGGTCTTGGGCACTTATGTTCAAGTGTTCAATGACCTTCAAAATTTTAGAAAATTGTCACCAAAATTATTTAATTCTTCTCTTAGTTAAATAATGTGAATCCAAATGCTTCCAAAAAGAGATCTAACCATATAAATTTGGGGAAAAAATGGTTTTTATGCTTTTACAAGACTACCAATGTTAACCCCCTTATATGGTTAGATCTCTCTTTGGTGTTGGGGTTGTCAGGTAATAGTGTTGGGATTATGATACAAAAATGTTTGAACTATTAGGTAGCAACGCCTAGAAATTCAAATATTTTCATTTTAGACTTGATGTTAGCCATTACTCCTTTTATTTCAAACTACATATTCTACATACCTTCTTCTAATTAACACATTTTATCATTTGACAGAGACATTATGTTTGAAGCTCCATCTAATCTTAACTCTAAATCCTTATGCTCTTGATCAAGAGTCTTTCCAAGAGTGAGTATATTCATTTTCTTTCCTTTTGTTGTAGCTCTTTTCATGATATAGCCAAAATAATACACACAATATTAAACTCACTCAAAATAGTAAAAATAAACTATTTTTAATTATAAATTACCTAGATCTAGACCCCACTGTGAAGAAATTTATAAGAAATTTATTTTATTTTTGCCTTTGAAATGAATTTAGTGAAAACCCTAATATCTTAATAACTTCTTAAAAAATGATCCAAATGAATTAAGATTTAGACTATAGTAGTTTCAATATGTTGTAATCAACTAGGTCAATTTCAATCTTTTTTCTAATTTTTTTTTTTATTCAAGGGGTAAACGCTTTTGACCGGAGCTATGAACCAGATACAACCATTCAACAATACCACCCCAATGGGGTTTGAACCTTGGTGGCAAGAACAACAATGCCACCTATAAACCATCACACCATGCCAATACCGGCAATCTTTTTTCTAAATTGAAATACATATGTTCTTTACAATATAACCTCTTAAATTGAAATATTTGCTTTATTTATTGTCTTGTAGATGTCAAGATCATTCTCTAAGATTGTTTCTAAAAATAATTCACACAATAATACTATATTAAGAAATATGCTAGAAATAACTAATAATAAGTCACTTTGATGGGGCTACCTCCAAGAATATTCAATAAAATAAAATACATAGTCTAATGATGATAAACTAACTACCACCTCCTATATATGCCATACTTATGCCATGAAAGCCACCAAGTTGACCTAACTACCTATATAAGACTATTTAAATGATCATATAACTTAATTAAGGGTTACGTTGTCCACAAATTGGCTAAACATATTCCTATACACATTATAGGTTAAAGGCATAGCAATCCCTTAGCTATGTCCATTAAGGTTGATCATGTTGATCATTCTCTCTTTTGTTTGGTCTTTGGGCTGGAGTTTCTATGTTTCTATATCATTTACTTAGCTCATACTCTTTCTTGTTACACCCTTGTGTGGGTTCTTCACACATATTTCTTGCTAGCCCTTTTGTATGTTTCTTTTAGTGGTGTTAAGGGTTGTGATCCCTTTATACAATCCCAAAAAAAATATATAAAAAAGTGGTCTTCATACTTATAATAAAAAATTTCTTTCAATTTTGTGTGTGTTATTGTCATTATGTATATTTTGCATTAATATAATGTTATGATTACAAAACTAACTATATTATGATTTCCGATACAGTATGATCATGTCATCTATGCATTTTCATGTTGTTTAATACATGTAATGCTTGTTATTTAAATGTGTTGGTTGGCATTCTTATATCAAGTGTTTGTATTAATTGCAACACATTATAATTTTATATAGAAACATACCTTGCTAATAAATAAACATTAAGCATTTAAATGTATTCAAGTATACATGTACGATTATTGAATACAAAACATAGACTTACATAGCCTTCATTGTAGATTGCAAAAAACTAGCTCAAATAGATGATAGTCCAAAGCTCTAAAAATACCTAATATTTAAAAGTATTTTGTAAGTATAATAATAGCTTTTAAAATATAAATGTGTATTGTTTGTTTTACAAGACTATAAACATTCATGTTTATGAATAATTTGATAACACCTTTATATATTATTATTAAAGAATATTAATGCATGAAGATATTAGAATTAAAAAAGTTTAACCAAATTTTCTAATGTATATTTTTTTCAAGTTTATTTTAAATTATCAAAATTAATTTATCTACCATTCTATTGGATAATAGTTGTGCACACTAATATTAGTGTGATGCAAGCTATGTTTTTCATTTTGACTAAAAAAATTTAATAATGCAAACTTATTTTCATGCCACTTTTTTATTTTATTTATTGTACTATTTGATAAATAACATTATTATTTATTTAAAGGATTGTGGGCCAATAAATGTAAATATTCTAATTTCATTATAATAGTGATATTGATAAATTAAATAAAATTCATATAATCTACTCCAAAAAAAATAAAAATATATAATCATTATATTTAAATCTTATAAATTACTTATCTTATAATCTTATAAAGATTATTAATAACATTTTTCATTCATCTCCTCTTAAATGTCACTATCAACTTCAACTAAAATATTTTAATTTAATATCCAACTGAAAAGGAGTGGTTTTGTTTGAGCAACACATAAAATCATAGGTTTGCATGAAAAGCACTTTAAAAAAAATCAAGAAAATAAATCAACGATGGAATAATAAAATATCTAGTAAGGGGTCAATTGTATCTTGTAAATAGATTTTTTTTTATAAAGAATGATCTTTTTATAAAAGAATTTTTTTTAAAGATGAGAATGAATATATATAGAATCTATTTAGGATTTTAAAGAAGGGTCTTTTGAAAAATAGATATTTTTAAAAGATAGAATATATAGATAAAAGATAAGAAAGAATATATAAAATGTATTTATTATTTAAAAAAATAAAAATCTTTGAGTGTATATATATATATATAAGATTCTTATATGCATTTATCTATGTTCATATATGAGTGCTATGAAATATATAAAATAATAAGAAAAGATTCTTATATGCATTTGAAAGAAACCTCTACCTATATTCATATTTGAGTGCTATGAAATACATATTAGGAGTTTCTTTTATTTATTTATTTTTTACAAATGAAATCTAAATTTTTATCCTTTTATCCTAAACCCCATACTCTATAGGCTTTTTGAAGACATGATCTTTGGTGATCAATCTCTCTAGTGGCGCTTTCATGTAAGGTGCATTTTATTTTTCTTTGTAATGTTATGAATTATCAATATTTTTAAAAAATAATTAAATATTAAACAAGGATTTTAAAAATTTAAAAAATAGTTATATAATTTGTTAAAAAATATATATATTGGAAAATGTCTATATTTAGTTGTCATGGTCACGTGGCTTGTTGATGATACTTGTGTAGTTCTAGCTATAGTTAAGGGCTACAACAACTCTATATAGAGCCACAACCCTTCCTTGGGGATGATCCTTGTACCCTAATTTTCACCTTCTCTAGAATGGCCATATGCCCTTAGCACCATCCATCTTATGGAACCCCATAAAAACCTAAGCTTCCACTTTGCATTTTTATAATTGCTCCATTTACTATAATAATTTAAAGGATTCAAAGTTTATGCCCTCTTGTGTTTTCTTATGAATAACTTCCTTTATAAACAAGTACTTTACTAAGCATTAAATTGTCTTTTATAAAATTTATTTTTATTTAGAGTTAATTTATTTGATCATAGAGCTATTTTATTTATTTTGAAGTTAAAGTTTCTATATAAAATATCAATGTTGGCTCTATATAGTTTTTCTTTTAACTATTGTTTGATGGTCATGACATGAGATGGTTCTTTCTCTACTATAAGTTATGCATCTCAACTTAACAATAATAAATTTTAAGACTTTAAAGTTAGAATTTGAATAATAAATATAAATAAAATTTACAAAATTTAAGTAAATAAACAGCAATACTTAGTTGGATTTTGAATGGAGGGATGTAATGTTAAAGATATTAGAAATTGATTCACCAATGTGCTAAAAATTAGAGCTTTTCTTAGATGAACACCTTATAATTTTTAAATTGATTGTACTTATCTCTAGTTTAAAGATATGCACTTGCATATAGCTAATATAGCAATGCATAATTGAACATGGAATTGCATAAGTGAGTTGTTAGGAAATGAATGATTATAAAATATTCACATAAGTTTTTTGTATTTATGTTTGAAGTGGACTAGTGTCTACACGTACCATTTGAAAACTTGGTATGTGAGGGTCATGTTCTCCCCAGTCAAGCCCCAAGGTAAATTGATTTAACTTTGAAACATTATTGAAGATGGAAAAAAAATATGTAATGTGCCTAGGATGGTGATGTAATTAGGATGCTCTATAATGCTACTATGATGATGTCATGTGAATGCTCTTCTTATTATTTATCTATCTCTTAGTTGATTTCAAAATGAATAATGAACGCCCTTAAATAAAACAACAAAGCATGCAAATCCACATAAACATTTTCTAGGTCAATTCACAATGAATAATAAAAGGGTCAACAAGATTCAAATTCAAATTTTGATTTTTAAAGGTGCAAGGTTTAGATTTGAAACAATAGAAATAACATGGATCAATTCTACAACAAATATAATTCATTGTGAGGAATAGGATATCTAATGATCAAGACCAATATTTGGGGATGAGTGATGATGGGGTTAAGATAGGATAATATCATGAATTAAATTTCATACAAGAATATGCTGCTTATAGACTTGTTATTGCATAAAGGGCACTTTAATTGAATGAAAACTTGGCCACATTGGGGTAAAAAGTATTACACACATAAAGAATAAAAACTGTGTTGAGGGTTTGAATGATTGTAATCCCGGATTTGATTTTTGTGATAATTGCATTTGTGGAAAATAAAACCATTTTCAGTTTTACTTGAGTTCTCACAAATCTATTGGTGTTTTGGATATTATTCATTCTAATGTGTTTGGTCCTATTGATGTTCCCTCAATTGAAAAATCCACATATTATGTTTCATTTATTGATAATTATAGCAAAAGGACATGGATTTATTTTGTATAGAGTAAATTTGAATTTTTAATTCAATTTAAAGGATTTAAAGCAATGGTTAAGTTATAAAATAGAAAGAAAAATAAATATTTGAGGATTGACAATGGTAGTAAATTATGTTCTAATTATTTTGACAAATTATATAAATATTATAGTATTCATAGATAAAAGATAAGTCTATATTCTCTATAAGAGAATGGAGTTACAAAAATAATGAACAAGACATTGCAGATAAGGCTAGGAGTATGCTTAGTGGTTCTAGAATAGAACAAAAGTTTTGGATTGAATCTATAGCAATTTCTTGCTACTTGATTATTAGGTATCCTAAATCAGCTCTTGTTGATAAAATTCCAATGGAGACATGATCGAAGCACAAGACTTCATTGAAGAAATCTACACCATATTCACTCTTCCTTTGAATGTCCGCATTGAAAATAATGACATTTTCACAAGGGACACTATCATTACATACAAACTTCATTATCTAGTGGGTTTTTTAGGTTCCCTTCATGTTGATCTATATCACTTTATTCATGTCTATTAACAAAAAAGATTTAAGTAAATCATAATATGAATATGCTTAGATATACCTAGTTTTTCTACCTTAAATATATCATCTACATCTTAAACTACATATTCCCTTCCTAACCGATACCTTGATTTCTCCAATGTCTACATCATAAACATCCATAAATTTTGTCTCGAGAATCACTTATCTCAAAATAGATTAAAATTAAAAATTATAAAATTAGATTTATTTGTGTTACCCATGTATTCAATATTGTTTATGATCCTTCCTAAAAATATTGAGTAATCCAACTTGGGATCCACTATCAATAAATGCTTGAATAAATCTATTAGATACAAATTGGGCATTGGTGAAAAATATATTTTACAAATCCTATTTGTCATATTATTTTTATCAATTTTATTATACATATAAACCATTCCAATCTACCAAATCATACAATACTTTTAGAGAATATAATGGATATATTTGATTTACAAGAGATCGCCTCTTTCTTTCTATTGTTGAATGGTTGATTTTAAGTGAAATTTGCAATCAAAGAAATCATTTAGTGTTTCAATTTATCGTAATTACAAATATTATGAGAGTAATATAAATAGAATATGAGTAGGATTATTGAATAGGGAATTCCAATATGCCATATTTTTTGTTGGTATAAAATTTAAAAAATTGGTCCTACAACCACAATTTTGGAAATTTCCACTTGAAATTTCATATAAGTGAAACACAAGGCTAACTTATTACAGTGTTGTAAAAATACTTTGTAAGCTAACTATGATCAATATGCAACAATTTTTTTTTACTTTTAACATAGCTAACATCAAGATGAATTTGGAGACCAAACATGTTAATTTGTATACTAGTTTGAAACCATTATCTTCTTATTTTTTCCCTACTTGGATATCACCCATAAAAAATTAAGGTAGGGGATCAACCAAAGAATAAGAAAAATGAACAAAAATTCACAACAATAAATCCTCATTAAATGATTCACTCTTGTATTCCTTCATTTCTCACATATATAGCACAAGGTGGAGCAACCAACTTCTCAATCACTAAGGAAACTAGCTACTTAGGATGTGATTAGTGTATAATCAAGAGATGTGTAAAAAATAGGGAATAAATACAAACCCAGGTGTGGATGGGAGAATATATCCAACAATTAAGGGAAAATTTGCATACACCAAAAAATTTCCATTCATTTTGAGGTCATTTTGATCATCTTATCCTATTTACATTTATTAGTGTAAAAGTGGTTTGTTTCTATTCAAAAGTTAGACAATTACTAAACCAAGTCTAAGTCCATCTATACACATCCCAAGGGATTGGTCCTAACCTTCACAACATTTATTCCTTTACTTATATTAGTTCCACATGTATGTAAATGAACATGGTTCAAATCCACCCATGTGGATTTGAATCTTGTAATTTTAAATTCAAATTTAATAAGCCCAAGTTTACCCCTTCCTATCTAGTTTTTACTTACTAAATTTATCATAAAATATTTCAAATTACATGTTGGGGTGTTATATAAAAGGAAAAACCCTAATTTACTTTTAAGAATTCATAAGCTCTCATTCTAACTTGCATCATAACTCAAGGAGCATCATATTGCATCATTAGATTACACTAGAATTTGCACTTAGTAATAAATTATGGAATATTACATAGTGAATTATTGTCTTCAATCCTTGTGTGAAAATGATTCAAGTAGATCCTAAGGATTTAAACAAAGGAAAATACCTCTACCTAGAAAACTTCTCAAAGGTGTTCATCTGCACCACTTAGTTTATAGATTTATATTCTAAGAAGCAAGGAAAAAAAAATTTAGTCCAAAGCAGAACCAAGTATGAATTATTTTAGACATAGAAAGGTTGATTATGCAAACAAGGATCACTTTCATGGGCATAAGATATGTTTTACATGCATATATTTTACTCAAAATAAACCAAAGGTCAATTTATAGTATTTTAAAGCATCATAATATTAAAATTGATATGTGAGCCTAGTTTGAATAAGTAAGTGATAATATTTAGTCACATGTCATCAAGTCATACACAAAACTAAGTCATTATCCTTTCTTGTTATTTTAAACATCATTCTTATATATTTTAGTTATTATCCCAATTAAGTAATCTAGAATTAATTATTTTTTTGTTTTGAGTTTATTTTTAAGCCCTAATTTATTTGTACATATATGCAATTTAATCTTATACATAATTTGGTGAACTTAGCCTATCTTGCTCCTTAAGTATTGGCCTTAGTGTTTTATTTTTTATTTAGAATGATTTTCAACATTTAAAACTTTTATGACTTCTATGATTTATATTTTTATCCTTTCTCTTGTGAGATCATTTTTATCATTTTAGAGTTTGATTTTAAGTTTATGCCAAGATCTCATTGTCATCCTCCCTTCCCTTTGATAATAAGTTCTTGTCTCAATCCTATAGTAGTTTATAATTTATTTTATCATGCAATATTTACTATTATGATGGATAACAATCATAGTGAGGTTCAAATGAATTCAATCACAAGTTACACTTTGATTAACTTGATATGCATGATTTTTCTTTCAATGTATAATTCCTTTCTCACAATGTTGTCAATTTAGATAGTGTTGTTTCTCCTACACAATTTATTGATGATCCTCACAAGTTATTGATTAATAATAGATTTGGTTTGGATATTACTCAAGTAATTGGTGCTATGGTTAACTCTTCATGTTATTTCCATGGTTTAGCTCCTTGATTCCTACCCAAATTTCTCCCTCCATGTCACTCTTACTATTAGGGTTTGTTATCCATTCTAGTGTGATTGAATCTTCTTATGTACCTTCATCTAGCTTCATTTATAACCTTATCCTAATAATGTCATACCTACTTTCTACATTCATCTTACTAGTGCTATCTCTTCCTCTTATCCTTCTAGTGTCATCCATCCATATTATGCTACTAGTACCATACCTTCTTATCCTACTAATTTCATACTTTCTTATCTTTTAGAATTTATAATATTTACCCCACTCTTCCTTCTAGTGATATATATTTTATTATCATCCCTTGTACTCTTTATACTCCACCCATTGCCTCTCATGTTTTGACCATAACTATATGTATTCCACTCTTGATGCACTATTACAAAAGCTTGATATAGTAGAGTGTTGTATAGGAGTGAATTTGCACCCCTTACCCTTTTACCCTTCTCCACTTTAGAAAACCAAGTTCGAAGACTTAATAACACATAAGCCCGTTGCTTTTGTCCCACTTGGGGCCTGTTTTGAGTGTCAGTGGAGGCATTTCTATCAGGGACACCCGTGTGGCATGTAGACATCTGCACAACACACTTACGTCCTTGGTAGATTTCTGCAGTTAAACCTGCAGAGGCATTACACTTCTCATTGGGAGTCAAGTTGTAATGCCCTCTTCGGCCAATCGACCCGAATATGGCCGTTTCTTTCACTCCCTCCTTTAAATTCATCCCTTGAATAAGAATTTCATCCTCTAAGCATTCATTCCAACCTCCTCACAAGCTCACAAGCTCACTTCAAGCATTCAAGAAACATTCTTGCACCTCATTGCAACAAATACATCACTTCATCACTTCAATAGAGCAAGTTGGGGACAAACACCATTGCAATAGAGGCTCGAGTACTCTCATTTTCTCCCCCAAGCAGCCTTGAGTGCTCTTGGTGGTGGTGGTAATCTTCCCTTTTCTCCTCTCTATCACTTGGTTGAGTTAGCACATTTACTATTTTGTAGTGCTTTGTTACTCTTTACTACATTGTTTTCTTTATCTCACTTTCTTGGCTGTCCGTGGAAGTGGAAACACCTAAATGAGGGTCTGGCCGAGGTAGGCCCCTATACAACCACCCAACATTTTCCTCTTTCTGTGTGTAGGTGTACGCACTTTGTGGAGCTAGCTAGCGAATAGGCTCTTCTACAAAATCATCTTTGTCACCCTAGCTTTGGTATATTTGCTTTATCACATTCATTTGTACTTCTTGTATTTCATAGTGTTGTTTTGCTCTTTTAGAAGTTGTTAGCTAGGCTACTAGCTTGTTTTTTCATAGTTCACGTTGTACTTTTGGTCCTCTGGTCATACAAATGCCAACACACCTAAGAGATGCCAGTGCACCGCACTGTTGTCTCGAAACTGCACTCTCATCCTTGGACAAAGAGTTATCCAAGATATAGTGTTGAGCTCAAAAACCAGCTCGCCTAGCCCCATTCTATATTTCAAGATTGCAGAGTGGTTGTAGGATTTTATAGTCCTCATCATTCTCATCCTCATATCCTAACATCCTGCTAAGCTGAGGTAAGTTAGGGCAGCCTTCCGCATCTTAGCCCTCTGTGACCTGGGGCCTTGCACATGGTGGTCCCCCTCTCTTACAAGTGTAAGGTTGAAGCCATGTCTAGTAGATATGACACAAATTATTATGTTTCAACACATCACACTCCTCTTTCTTTTATATAGTGGCTTATCCCTTACCAATTGATTTTGTGACACCATTCTTTGAGAATTATAATAGAAAAGTTGATTGAAATACATATTTCTAGTCTTTCTACTTTGCATGTTTAGACTACGTCTATGAAGATATATTATTGGTCAAGTTATATTCACACACATTATGGGAATATGGTGTACATTAATTATATTCTTTACCTTATGGGTCCATACATTATTTACATGTGAATATAGTGTGAGTCACTCAAGGACTCAAGCTCCCAGGATCACTTGCAAAAAAAATCCTTCCACAAGAGAGAAAATAAGAGCATAAATTTACAATAATAGATACAAAATATATTAGATCAAATGTGATCCTGTGCAATTACATGCAATACAAAATGTACATATGAGACCTTTCTTAGATAGGCAAGGTTGAGAGATAGGACTAACTAGGATGATAACAAGTGTCTTAATCCTATGTCATGTGACGACAAAGAGATAATGTAAGATAAGATCACATGACAAATAAGACTTCTATAAATATTCATCCCACTAAGTAAACTGAACATGTGAACATGTGTGAAAAGGTCCTAACTAGGAACTAGTTAGATAATATACTTTTTTCACACTACAAAGGAGGAAACTAGATAGGAAATACCCTTTTTCACACCAACATATAGCTTTAAATACTACTATTTCAAATTTATTTAAGTGTGCTCAAGGCTTAATGAGAGGATTAATGAAAATATTATAAAATTTTAGTGTTTATGTCTTAAGATGAGGCATCGTCTCCTAAATGATGAGTTACAAATTAATTTTATTCAAATTTTATCACTAATTAAGAATAGTGTTTGTTTGAATATTTTCTCATCATTCATGAATTTATGCGCTCATGTTAAGTGTAAAATAGAAATTATAGGCTTCTAATGCATTGAAATATATTTCTTCTCATGTGCCTTTTATCCCTTCCTACCCTTTCAAGTTTTAAATAAAAATATTTTTAAAAGTGTGGTGATAGGAAAGATAAAATACTAGTATGCATCATGTGAAAAATAAATCTAATGTCCTTTTATTTAAGCTTCCTCAAATTTTTAGAAAGTTTACTGAGTTGGATGAGCCCCTAGAAAAAGGTTCTTAAATTTTTTCTTCGTAATAATATGATTACTCTTTTTCCTTTAGATTCATTGGATACTTATAGATGAGTTCCTAAGATTTATGATAAGCATGAATTATGTAATTTCATAGAATTAATAGAAATACTATTTAGGGGTGCAATATTTATTTGATCGTTTGGGTATTTTTATTCAAACAACAAAACATGCTCCATATGAAAGAAATGATATTTTATGTGGTTTGTATAAGTATTATAAGGAAAATAATGATATAAAAATAAATAAAATAATCAATATTTTACAAGACTATTTATAAACATTATTTTAATGCTTAATGAAGATACAATTCCTAAGGAACCTCAAATTTCTTGACCTTCAATATTTTCATATGGGTTTAGATATTTTCATACCTTTAGGAGATCTTTATGATTAACCCATTATTTATTTGTCATACAAGAATGTAAATAATAAAGGAGTTGTACGTGATAAATCAAAGCTTGAACTTCATCTTAAAAGAGTACTACTACTACATGGATACCAAAGAAAGAATCACATGGTAAAGGATACAAAATATTCATATGGAGCCACTCTAAAGAAACACAAAAAAAAAATGGATTAAAAAGGAACAATTAGTGTTGCCTCATCATTTTCACAAATATGTAAAGAACATCACATGAAAATGAGAGTCTTCTAATATTAGATAAATGGGTGGATTTTGCATATCACAATTGGCATGTGTATGATCTATTAGAGGAATATACTTTCCACATTGTTGGTTGAGACCTTGATTATTTGATAATTATTATTATGTTACATACTTATCTATATTTTCTTTTATGTTATTCATGTTTCTTGTTTATTGTCTTGCCTGCAATGTGTTTTCCACATAGATTTGGGATGATGAAAATTATGGAGGGATTAACAACTATTATCATCATGTTGACCAAAAATATAGTGTTGTCTTCTTTATGTTTTGGATGTTGATATTTATTTTTATGCATATTTGTTGTGCTTCTTCTTATTCATACTATCTTATATTATCTCTTACTTTGTCCTTTTTGATTAATCCTTGTTTATGTTTTGTTAAACCTCCTTGTTCTTTCATTGTCATTTCACCTTCTATATTATTTTGTATGTCTTATTTCACGCCTTTATACATATGTTGTGTAATGTTTCTCACTTCGTAGAATCACCTTTATATCACTTATCTTCTACTTGGATGATACTATAATCACGTCATTATCCTATTATTTTATATACTTATAGTGGTTATATTTTATGTCTATCATGCTTGATTACATGTGTATATAATTGCATATGCACACTTACATAATTTTATGATGATTACACAATAAAATTTATTTATCTCTTATGGCTCTTATATGATTTTATTTTTACATGATTTTCATATGATTCAAATGTTTACCATGCTTAGGGCTTATGATATCACACTTAGGGCTTATGATATCACACTTACAAAAACATGCTTATTTGATGGTTATATATTTACATTTTTTTATCATTTTTTATGTTTAGGAGTATAGTGATAACTTAATCCTCTTCATGGATTCCTTCCTTAATAGATTCATGCCATATTTTAGTGGCTTCATGTCACCATAGATTCGTGCCACCTTGGCTTTATGTCACTTTTCAATTTCATGATTGTTTAGTTTTTTATCATTGAAATGATTAAGCAATTATGCTAGTGCTTATCTTTAATTCCTATTTGATGTTGTTGGAATTTTTGTGTTTAATATTTTTATTATGAACTTCTCATTACAAGGAAATTGTACCAATTTTTTATCCATATTTTTATCTTTTTTATGAGTGTGAATATTTGCATTCATGTTGGTTGTTTATTTTAATTCAAGATATGCATCTTCATAGTAGTTCACATGAATGTTGAGGTGGTGGTAAAATATAATGGTACAAAAATTACATACTCCACTCTTTAATTCATTTTGGGATCATTTTGATTGGGTATCTTTTATGTAATAACTAATATACAAGTGACATACTTTTGCATAAAATCTAGAAAATACCTAAACCAAACCTTATTCTAGCTTCAAGCATCCCAACGGACCAACATTGATCATCACTTCATTCATTCCTTTACTTGGGTCGATACTAATAAACCTAGTTCTAATTCACACATATGGATTTGATCTATAAACTCTTAAATTTAAATTTAATTATGGGACCACATTGACCCCTTCCTAATTAGTCATTACCTATCGACTTGATTGCAAAACATTTGCAATTGCATGCTAGGATATTGTATAAAAGGATAAACCCAATTCGACTTTTAAGCATCCATAAGCTCTTACTCAAATTTGAATCATCATTCAAGAAACATTATAGTGCATCATGTAGCATAAAAAAAAACACTTAGTGATAGATTTCATTATCTTGAATGTTGTAGGTTGCTTTCAATCCTTGTGCCAAAACTATTAAGTTAGATCCTAGGGGTTTGATCAAAGGAGAATATATTTTCTGAGTAAATTTCTTATAGGTGTTCATCCATATTGCTTGGTTTATAGGTTCAAATTCTAGGAAGAAAATAAAATATTTTTAGGCAAATAGAACCTTACATATAATTTATGTACATAGAAAGTTTGATTCCAAGAGCAAGGGTCACTTTCATGGGCACAAAATTTGATTTTGTGCATGCATTTTTTTTTACCTAAAATAAAACAGACACCAAAACTATAATCTATTAGAGTATCAAAAAATTAGATTTATATCAAATCCTATGTTGGATCAATAACAATAGTCTTCAACCACACATCATCAAGTCATTCATAAAGCTAAATCCAAGGTGTCCTCTCTTTTTATTTCAAAAAGTGTGCTTGTACATTTCAATCACTATCCCAACTCATTAATCTAGGTTAATTTCTTACTTGGGTTAAATTTATTACTTAGCTCTAGTTTATGTATAAAGGTGTGTTTTATTTGTTTACACACATTGATATAAGTATATATGCCAAGTGTAGTATATATTCATCCTTTTAAATTAAATAATTAATCACTTTAATCTACAAATATCTATATCTATTGGTGTATGTGAGAAATAATTTAGAGTGCTAATAATATAGAATTAAAACACATTAAATTGACATCAAACTCTAAACTACAAGAACACCTCTTCTTGAGTGCTTTCTCCTTTGAGAATAAGATCTAATCATGCTTATGAACATAGTTGCTCAAATAATAATGCAAGATATTTGCATCATATACCTATGATCGATTGATTAAGAGATCCTCTTGATTTGTGAAAGGAGAGATATATTTATAGGTTTTTGGATGAGGAGATAAATGGTTGAGATCAATCAAATTGATTGAGAAACTTGAGTTAGTTTTTCTTGATTTGATTTAAAACTATTTTGCATGACTTTTGGTTTATTTGATTCATTTAATTTAAGAATGTACAAGCATAAATCAAGTAATTAAAACTTGCATGACTTGATGAATAGAAGAGATTGACTTTTGAAATGAATTAATTATGGTATGGTGAGAGAATAATTAGTTAATTATGTGTCTCAAGTTTGATTATGGAATTGTTAGAGGATAATCAACTATTTATTTATATAATTAATTAATTGTGTATGGATTTAGTTAGGAATTGATTAATAATTTATAAAGTGATGTTAGTGGATTCAAATAAAATTTAATTAACATGGTATAATTAATCAATGAACATGAATTTAATTAATAATTAGCTAACTAATTAATAATAATTAATTAGCTAATAGAATGTGATGATATGATGTAATTAATTAACTAATCAATATGATGATGTTAGAGTAAACTATCTAAGATGAATTAATGAATATGATTAATTATAGAAGGTGGTAAAATCTAGTTGTATATAGTACTTAAACATTTGGCTTATATATTTAGTAAGATTTATGTATCAAATTTTGTATAAATAACTAGAATAGTGTACATAATTATGCATAAAAAGTGAATATAAAGTTCTAAAAAACTAATATACATATGTAAATGCATATTTTCAATTGTGTTCCCATGAATGCATATGTGACTATATATTCAAGTATTGGTTGGTCCAAAGGTCCATATATTGAACTTGGACAATGGTTCTCTTAGTAGGCTATTTATATTAAGTTTTCTTTTATTTTTACATTATGTAAAGTGTTTTGATATAATACAAAAATATATCATTTTCTTTACAACTATCAATGATACTCACTTCTAACAATATTGTAAAGTAACTATTGAATTTAAACTTGTCTCAAGTTTGGAATTCAAATAAGAATTTTCTAATATTAAAATAAAATAACTTATTCAAAAATATATTCATTTTCCTTTCATGAAATACATGTGAATGAGCCTTTAATTTAGTTACATTATTTTTTCATATGATGTTCACTAATCAGTAAATAAGACAAACACAACCTCCAACTTATACAACTAGAATTTCTAACGTGCTTAAAAAATAACACAACAAAACTCCACCAATCTAACCATGAAAATGAAGAGGGGTGACTCACCACCTAACCATATAGCATTTGTCAAATGATTATCCCTAGCCAACCCCCAAATGTAAGGGGGTCCAAGATAGGACAATGTTGCCATATCACTCTCATAAGGATAATATAAATAGTTCTAAGAATGATTACATTAGGATGACACCTAGGACAAAACCCATGAAGCCTCCTCATAAGCATGTGGAACTTTCCCTTTTTAACAACAAAAAATAACCATAACAAAAACAAAAAGAATTACCCAAAAAGACACATTGCTCTACCATTTGAAAAGATAACAAGGGGAGACGTAATGCCTTTAACTAGTAAATTTGACTTTCCAAGACATATCAATATATTCTTCACTTCTTGTAGTTCCTATTCTTCAAATATCCTCCTAAAGACTAGTAAATAACTCTCTCAAAATCCCCAAATCTAATAAGATAATTAGCATGAGTGGATTAATAATCAACTTTCATAGTGTCAAATCCCTCACACACTCTCCCAAAACCACATATAATTAAAATTAGTAATACCATTAAAATTCCGTGAGAAGGAATTCAAGAAAAATAGAAGCAAAGGCAAGTCTCCAAGAGATGCTGACAAGGAAATCTAAAAGAAAAAAGTAATTGTTAAGAAAATAAACTCCAAAGCTCAACCAAACCCCAAAAATATTAAAGATATAACCAATTCCAACATGATCAAAAAGACAAAAAGATTAAGCACAACAAATTATAATAACCTAAGAACATGAATAAAGATATAAGAAAAAAGCTACAATTTGATAGATATGGGGACTTACCTTGACTACACCACCTAAAAATCTACACTTGCTCCTCATTCTCCTTTATCTTCCCAAATTAACAAAAAATTGTGTAGAAATTTGGTTTTTCAACCTATAGAGAATGAACTCTTTGTTGTCTAATGGAAAAGGGATATGTGGCCCTTTTCTTTCCCTTTTTTGCATGATCCTTATTTTGGGTTACTAAGCTCATAGGGGATCAACTTATGGTTAAAATAACCCTAACCAAAGACCCATAGGAATCCCACTCATCCCACCCTAGGAAACACTTTTCTATCCATACACACTTCATAAAAAGGGGCCTACAAATGAAATCTAAATTTAGATTTTATTTTATTTTTTATTTCCTCAACAATGATAGCATAAGACATGGGTTATAAGGAGGACATATAAATGTACCTCTAAGTTCCTAACCTCTAACTACTTTGTTGACTAGTCATCAATAGGGATTATATAAATAGGGATAAGAATTATTCAAGGATAAAAAATGAAAGTGTTGTGGTAATGTGGTTTAGGGGATCCCATTATCTCCTCTCCATTATTTACCTATAATCCACACACATTACACTGATTAGTACATCTAAGCAAGATAACATACACAGACCAAATCATCACATATTGAGTCAAGCAATGAATATTTTTTAGTACCGTCTCTATATTAGTAGAACACATTAGAGTCACACACTAAAATTGTTGTAATAACAAGAAGAGAGCATCTAGTCACACAATTGGTTAACCATTATCTTCTATTATGTTAATAATGATCAATACAATAAATTGTGTGTAATCATTCATGTATCATAATTACCGAGTGCAATAAAATGTAGCCACAAATAGCTTGTTGATATATCTAAAGAACACATGTACATATATGGTGAAATCAAAATCTTATTGTTGATATTATATTATTACATCAATCTAATCCAAAATTAATATCCAAAATGTATGAGATCATCAAAATATATAATGAGGCTTGTAACAACATAATATATTGATCAATGGGTCAAAATGAAAAAGAGAAAGGTGAAATGGGACATCACATTTTCTATACGATGTCGATGTTGATACTAGTTGATGATGTTTATCCTTTTATACAATGCCCTACCATATAAAGATCACATATGCCAATTTCAAGTTGGCAATTAATAGTGAGTAGGATAAGGATCAACTTGAAACCATAATTAAAGTTGCTTTCGAAAGTTAGGTAAAATCTATATTACAAATATGAATTAGGTTCAACTCCACACTTTTTGAGTTTGTCTCAAAATAAGAAATGAATAATTTGTATAAAAAATTCAAACCTTTAAAATATGTAAAAGTGAATTTAAAGTAATTGACTAACTTTTCAATACAAATGTACCACTTATACACTAATCATTGCATTTGAGACAACTTAATCAAACCCAATCCAAAACATCTAGAAAAAATAAAAATATACACTTTTCAACCTTCTATATATGGCAAATTTTTATAAAGTTGTTTTGTATGATGGGTCGATGATCGAAAGCCAATTAAATACCTAAGCATTAAACCAGAGTAAAACATTGGAGTCACACTTCTCCATCATGTTTGGAAGGGCCAACTAGTAAACCCAAAAAAATATAGAGAACACATGCACATAAATGGGGAAATCAAAGTATTATTTCTATTATCACATCAATGTAATCCACAATCCATATACAAGATGCATGATATCATCAAAATATAAAATATATAATGAGGCTTGTAACAACAAAAATGTATTGATCAATGGGTCAAAATGAAGATGAGAAAGGTGAAGTGGGACATCACATTTTCCATACGATGTAGATGTTGATACTAGTTGATGATGTTTATTATTTTATGCAATGCCCTACCATATAAAGATCACATATGTCAATTTCAAGTTGGAAAATACTAGTGAGTAGGATAAGGATCAACTTGAACCCATATGTAAAATTCCGGACCAATTTTTTCAATATTTGATTACAATAAGCAATGCAACACACATTTGTTAGGGTTAGCTCTTAAACCAAAATGATGCGGAATACAACTCTAACCAAGGATGTACACTAGGATCCCGAGTTGGGCAAGGTGTGAGCATATGGTCAGAGGATCTCTATGCATTGCTGAACTGAGTAACTCTAACCAAGAATGTGCCAAGAGATGGCGAGCATATGGTCAGAGGATCTCTATGCATTGCTGAACTGAGTAACTCTAACCAAGAATGTGCCAAGAGATGGCGAGCATATGGTCAGAGGATCCATGAAATGCAGTGACGACCCAGCCGATTAGCAACATGATATTACAATGCAAGTTCATAATGTAAATAGGTGGCAAGCTAGCCTCTTCCACTTATTCAACAGGTATTACAATGAGTAAAAGCAAAAGATAGATGAGAATGCTGACAGTACTACTGTTCAGCTTACAATGAAATAGAGTGTCTACCAAGAACATAAGATTAGAAGCTTCCCAATGCTGCAATAATGAAATAAGATCTCTCCAAAGCTTAATAAGACTTTCCAGTCACAAACCCTTCACCAAAATGCAATTACCTAAATCTGATATGACAGCACATGGACTAAAAATGCATAACCAACAACACAAAGCCCTACTAAAATGCTCGTATCTCACACTAGACTCATCCAAATGACTCCAAATCAAATGCATTAGCTTCCTATAATGATGGTGCCCATGTTACAACAAAGAAAGCCACCCCAAAGCCTTGATATTATTTTGCATGCATCCCAATGCTTCTCTTGAGAGGTACGACTTGCCAAGAGGGGTGATTTTCCTTGGAAAAATCACAATCTTCAAATAAAAATCTGTAAATTAGCACAAAGGGTCGCCTCACATAGAGAAAGAGATGGCAACAATACCCAGAATGATTATATTTGTATTTTTTGAAATATGAGCAAAAACAACATTCAACACCTTGAAGTCAGCAACATCAAAAATTCACTAGCATGCTCAAAAAGGACTACAAATTCATAATAACTTCTACAATGCAACTTCTCACTACAAAGCTCACTCAACTACAACTAACTCTCCACTAGTTGCTATCTTTCAAGCAAGAAGTCGAGCCAAGGCTAGGAGGCATACATTCCTTGAAGCAATCCTGATACCATTCCGATAGCATAACTTTACTGAAGACATAAGATGTCCAACTGAAGAGTAGAGGCTTCTTTTTATAAGCTTGAGAGGAATCTTCTAGAAGCATCAAGAAGGTGCCCTAATTTTCAAATTTGAATTGTTCATATTTCCCTCCTTGGATGGCATCCCTTTTCTCAAAGCTATATTTTGACTTTATTTTATAATAATTTCCTCATCAAAGTTGGCGTCCCTTCTTCAAGCATGATTTTAGACCTTTTGAAAATATTAAATTACCTCCTATGAGGTGTCCACCCATGAAGACCCCCTTTTTAGAACAACTTGAAGTGATGCAACTAGGCCAAGGGGTCAACATTAAAATATAACATTATTTAAATCATCATAACTTATCTCTCCAAAATGCATCCCAAGGCCAAAAATGAACAAAACAACTAAACTGGCTGAAGAATAGAGCCAACTACACTGAAAACCACATGACCACTACCAGAAATAGAATTTACTAAAAATAATAAATTCCCGAAGGTGCTCGGATCGCACTACAAGTCATACCACTACGAAGCTCTCTGAAAACCCAGAAAGAATCCGCAATTCAATCTCCAAACTTTGAGCAACAACATCCTCCAAAACGGGAAACCCTAATTTTACCCTCCAAGTAGCCTACGGGTCTCCGGAATAGGCCAACGGTCAACTGAATTGATCACGCTCGAGAAGGGGACATTACACCATAATTAAAGTTGCTTTCGACAGTTTGGAGGTAAAATCTATATTCCAAATATGAGTTAGGTTTAACTCCACACTTCGTGAATTTGTCTCAAAATAAGAAATGAATAATTTGCATAACAAGTTCAAACCTTTAAAATATGTAAAAGTGAATTTAAAGTAATTGACTAACTTTTCAATACAAATGTACCACTTATACACTAAACATTGCATTTGAGACAACCTAATCAAACCCAATCTAAAACATCTAGAAAAAACAAAAAATACACTTTTCAACCTTCTATATATGCCAATTTGTTATAAAGTTGCTTTGTATGATGGGTCCATGATCAAAAGCCAATTAAATACCTAAGCATTAAACCAGAGTAAAACATCGGATATGTTTAGAAGGGCCAACTAGTGAACCCAAAAAAATCTAGAGAACACATGCACATATATGGGGAAATCAAAGTCTTATTTATATTATCACATCAATCTAATCCAAAATCCATATACAAGATGCATGATATCCTCAAAATATATAATGAGGCTTGTAATAACAAATATATTGATCAATGGGTCAAAATGAAGAAGAGAAAGGTGAAGTGGGACATCACATTTTCCATACGATGTAGATGTTGATACTAGTTGATGTTGTTTATCCTTTTATGCAATGCCCTACCATATAAAGATCACATATGTCAATTTCAAGTTGGCAAATACTAGTGAGTAGGATAAGGATCAACTTGAACCCATAATTAAAGTTGCTTTTGAAAGTTTGGAGGTAAAATCTATATTACAAATATGATTTAGGTTTAACTCCACACTCATGAATTTGTCTCAAAGTAAGAAATGAATAATTTGCATAACAAGTTCAAATCTTTAAAATATGTAAAAGTGAACTTAAAGTAATTGACTAACTTTTCAATACAAATGTAACACTTATACACTACTTAATCATTGCACTTGACACAACCTAATCAAACTCAATCCAAAACATCTAGAAAAAAACAAAAATATATACACTTTTCAACCTTCCATATATGCCAAACTTTCATAAAGTTGCTTTGTATGATGGGTCCATGATCAAAAGCCAGGATTAAACCAGAGTAAAACATTGGAGTCATACTTCTCCATCATGTTTGGAAGGGCCAACTAGTGAACCCCGAAAAATATGCCAAGTGTGGGCTTTTGAAAACCAGTGGAGCAGAGCAATCATTCCAGACTCTCCTCATGTTCCTCATCCTCATCTGCCACGCAATCAACAACAGAGTTCGTAGCCCAATTGTGATCATCATTTGCCCATGGATTCCGGTAACTTGCATTGGACAATGGGTCCCACAATCCTTCAAACACCCCTTCGGAGAGGAAAAGTGACAGAATGTGGGTCCCAGTGGTAGGAATCTAGAGTTTCAAGCCATATGTTTTTCCAACCATGGCTGGATTCTGTGTTCCGCGGACCATATTATTTTGCATTATAGCTCGCATTATTCGGGAATTTTGGATAAGTTCTACGATCGTGGACTTCAATAAAGCGTTTAAAATCATTCCAAAAGGAACACCGTGGAAAAACCCTATAAATATGTATTCTCGTACTCGGCAGCCGTCATCACTCTTTTGCATATTCCCTACATCTGATTGCCCGTGGATGCTTCTTTGCTTTTTGGGTTTTCCTGTGGGTACTTTCATGGTATTGGAGTTTTGAGTCTTAAAGCTTTTGCAGGTCTTGCAGTCTTATTTTCGTTTATATTCTGTAAGTTTGGTGCCAAGTTGGCTATACGCCGTGAGATATTTTGGATCCAGTCAAAGCTTTAGTTTTTACAGCGTCTCTGAGATTTGGAGAGGCCAGGTTGTTTGTTAATTATAGGAGTCTCTGTGATTTTAATTATCAATTAAAAGATGGCAGTTGTGACAAGAGTGGGGAGCGCTTGTGCCATACCTTATGAGAGGTCTCTGCATGTTCCTTCACAATTTGGAGGATGGCAGACTGATTCGTTGCGTGTGTCTTCCTGTTTGTCGACTGAATGTAAGTTGCAATCGCTGGCTGTACATAGCGGTGTGAATAATTTGGGCTTGCGCTTAAGGGGTCCTGTTTTAAAGAAGATGCCCTTTCAGAGGCAGGGGATCGTTGGCGTGCTGGCCAGCCATGTAGATCGTGCTGTACAAATTGCCCAAGATGTTGCAAAATCTGGAAACTCTGTGAAAAAGGTAAGCTTTTCATTTTAGCCATCTACGTTATCTTTTCCTTGCTTTTGTTTATTTTATTCATGTCTGCTATTCTCAATCAATCCTAGCCATGAGTGAGAATGCTTCCGGTAAAAACCATGTAAGAATTTTTGGCATGGATGTCTAGGATCAAACTCAATGATCCATCAACAGATCAGATCATATTATATTTTATATGATTTTATTTTTATTTTGATGATATGATCTGAAATTTTGATATAAAAGATTCTTACACAGTTTTTACTGAAAGTATTCTCAATTATTTAGAAATACCATGCGATGCCAGCCTTATGTCTATGTGAATTGTAATTTAAATCTTGGCTGAAAGCTTTCAGATTTTAGTAAGTGCTTAAGATGCAATTTGACATCCTTGTTCCATCACGGTGAAGTTTAATTACAACATAAAACCTCTATCAAAATCCCCAAATTGCACAAACAAGTATTCTTGAATTCCCATGTTTGGCACAAAATACTGAACGGTGGATTGTAAAATCCCCAATTTTGTGTATTTAATTATGCTCACAATTAAAATGCTTATTTTTCTCTGTTTGTTTTTGTCCACAGTTAGAATGCTTAATTTTCTGTATTTGTTTTTGTCCACAGTTTTGTATAATCTTTCTATATTTAATATAATATCTTAGGGGGAAGCCTAGTTGGTTAGAACAGTTGTTTACTGGGAGGAGATCTCAGGTTCAAACTTGAACAATGTATAAAGTAAATGGAAAATAATCCTCTTGTGAGATTCAACAGGTTGGTCTGATACATATCTCAGTTGGTGGTGATCTAAAAAAGTACCTTTACTTGTACCTGTGTATGACACACAACAAGTAAAGGATCTCATGGACCTTGGTATTCTTGCAGTTAGTGGTGAATCTTTTGAAATGATGCATGAAGAGAGGTCCATGAGATATCCTACTTATCTTTTCCTTTTGGTATAGAATTGAAGGATCTTATGGGCCTTTGTATCCTTGGAACTCACAATGAATCTTTTGAAAATGATGCGTTTGGATAGGCCCTTGAGATGCTCTACTTGTTTCTTGATTATGAGGATTATCTTTGCTGCTTTGCAGGATCTAACATGATTATTTGTAAAGTGAAATTAGAAAATTTGATAGAACCAGGTTTCTTTAAGCCCTTGAGACTATGCAAGTTTATCAGGTTTCTTTAAGCCCTCGAGATCTTGCATGTTCTTTAAGCCCCTGGGACTTTGTGAGTTTCTGTTAGTTATCATTCATTTCAAAATGGAGTTTGGCAGGATGGTAAATTTGATGAGTTAGCCATGAGATGATTCTGATCTGTTTAATTTGTCTCGGTTTTGCAGCACTTGCCCTTCTATGTAATGCTTCCTGTAGATACAGTATCAGTTCACAATACCTTAAACCATTGCAAGGCAATTCAAGCAGGCTTGCTTACCTTGAAAACTCTTGGTGTTGATGGAGTGGTTATGCAAGTATGGTGGGGCGTTGTGGAGGGAGATGCTCCAACAAAGTATGATTGGGCAGCATATTTATCTTTGGTCAAGTTGATCCAAGAGGCAGGCCTGAAAGTGCAAGCTTCAATGTGTTTTCACGGTTGTAAATACAGTAAACAGAAACCTCCTTTAGCTCTTCCACCGTGGGTCCTTAAAGTGGGTGACAATGACCCAAACATCTTTTTCGCGGATCATTCTGGAAACCGCTACAAAGATTGTTTGTCCCTTGCTGTTGACGATCTTCCACTATTTGAAGGTCGTTCACCACTTCAGATGGTCTCTGATTTGCTTAAGAGCTTCAGAGCGACATTCTCAGAGTACATTGGGAATACTATAGTGGTAAGTAATCCATCTTTTGAATGTACCTACATATGTTCAATTCATTAGGAAATCCAAGTCTATGCATTGATTTCAACTTCAACTTTATTTTATGGGAAAATTAATTGTAGTCATTGAAAAGATCAATACTTGTTTCTTGACAATGGATTTGAAAATTCTCTTAAAAGTTAATCTACTCCTTATGTAGGAAATATGTGTGGGTCTTGGTCCTAATGGTGAACTGAGGTATCCGTCCTTCCCAGAGGACAAGTGGAAATTCCCCGGAGTAGGAGAATTTCAGTGCTACGATAAGCATATGCTAGCCAACCTGAAGCAGCATTCTGAGGAAGTGGGTCATTCTTTATGGGGTCTGGCAGGCCCTCATGATACCCCCTCATATTGCCAATGGCCTCAAGAGGGAGGTTTCTTCACAGATAATGGTGGATCATGGAATTCTCCATATGGAGATTTTTTTCTTTCATGGTATACTTCGCAACTGCTTAATCATGGAGATCGCATGCTCTCCCTAGCTGCAAGTATTTTTAGGGATGACGAGGTAATCATAGCTGGAAAGCTTCCGGCAATTCACTGGTGGTACAAGACAAAGTCTCATGCAGCAGAACTTACTTCTGGATTCTACAATGTAGAGGGTCGAGATGGTTATGAAGCTTTTGTAGAGATGTTTGCCAAAAATGCATCCCTAATAATTTTACCAAGGATGGATGTTTCGGATCTTGACAATCCTACTGAAGCAAGATGTAGCCCTGAGTCACTTTTTCTTCAAATTCGAAGAGCAAGTCATAAATATGGAGTTCCAGTTGCTGGTGAGAATTCCTTTCCTTGCCATGACAGTGCTGCATACAAAAGGGTTCTAGACAATGTTCATAGCCAAAGTTCACCCAATCTACCTGCTTTGACATCTTTTACCTTTTCAAGAATGGGTGCATCTCTATTCTCTCCAGAGAACTGGCGTCTGTTTGTTAACTTTTTTAGGAACATTGATCAGTATGCATCAGTGGTTGATGAAAGTGATCTTCCTCTGGAAAATCAGGAAGCGGCATCTTGCAGTTTCTCTAATATGGAGCAGCTTGTTCAAGTATAACCATTGCTGACAGAGAGCTGAAACATAGTCCGTTTTTTGCTCTGCTCTGTATTTGTAAGGTTATTGACCACTGTGTCTAACACGAATTCAAAGAAGTCAGCGTGGAATATATAAGTTTTCGATCATATTTTATTGTAATTAACATTTATAAACTCTTTCTCCTTGTGGTCAACCATTTTTTATTCTTTAATATTGTGACAAGAGTTAAAAATTTTAGAATTACAGTACTTGACTGCCATGGCAAATTTCATAAAATGTATGAGGCTTGTTTGAAACTATTATTGTATTTTACTTTTCTTAGCCTAATATATCATCCAAAAGTTTTAACATTCTTTTTTGGGTAATTAATGTAAATTAGCAGCCCATGGATGACTGTGTACAAAGGTTCATAGTAAAAAGTTATATTTTAACATTTAACATAATTGTTAAAATTCTAATGTCCTTTTACATTTTGATTTTCAAATATCAAATTGATAGCCAAGAAAAAGTTTAGGTGTAGAGATGAGGTGTCTACTTGACACATCTCTTTTGTTTAGCATCTCCTCTTAGCTTTCTGATTTTAATAAATCTGATCACATTTTCTAAAGATTATTTGATGTACAAATTTCCCTAATCTACTTGACAATCAACCTTTCAAACTCCAACAATCCTAGTTCCACTTCAATCCTAGTCACCATGGACTCTTTTGCATTCGCACTTTTGCCCCCTAGACAGGACTGCATATGGAAGCATCCACAAAAAGCTGATTAATACACTTATGATGCGTGCTCATCTCAATTATTTTCACAGTTAAATTTTTATTTTTATTTTTGAAAAGAAAATTATTATGATATTGCTATCAGGTTTCCAACCGTGTAGTTTTGAGGAGTCACTCATTGACCCATGTTTGCATGAGTAGTGGTTCAA
Organism: Sequoia sempervirens; assembly: GCA_007258455.2. NCBI lineage: Eukaryota > Viridiplantae > Streptophyta > Pinopsida > Cupressales > Cupressaceae > Sequoia > Sequoia sempervirens. The sequence continues at coordinate 8,383 of VDFB02288748.1, read as the reverse complement.
CGGAACCCATCTCTCATGATATCGAATGGTCCACTAACACTCATTGCATCTAGGTGATGCTCACAGAGGTGAAGCATTGGTCCGTCCCGGGAGGTCACCCATCCCGGTACTGCTCCAGCTCAAACGCGCTTAACCAGAGAGTTTTTTCCAAGGTTAAACCCGGCAGTTGTTCCCCATTGCAAAACCTTCAGCAAGTGTTGTGCCTCCAAGAAAATTATTGTATGAACATAACAAACATGATTAAGCAAAAAAGATCACTAAGCATAACAAACAACAATGAGCGAGAAACAACACGTCATGTTAGAAGCCATTACTATACAACATTAAGCATAGCAAGCAAATATAGGCAAAAGCAACACAGCATAATAGAAGCCATTGCTATATTTGTACCTGTCAATACCCACCTCAAACATTTTGCACATTTCCAAAGAATCTCTTATCAACTCTTTCAAATCTTTTGTGGGGCTTGATTGTTATAAAGAAAGTCACAAAATTCAACTTCCTCAAGATAAGCTCGGAAAGGTGTCTACCACATGGCAATTTCCTAAATACTATAGGTTGTAGAATAGGAAAGAATTGAAACCATGGCCGTATGGGTCACTATTGTAGACGAACACTAACGTAGTCATATGGACGGAACCATGCTAATAGGGATATAACCACGTGTGCTAGTCTCCTTTTGATACATGGGTATTAAACTAAGCAGCAAAGAAAAATGATGCATATTCCTAATAACAATTTCTAATTTAAGTTCGGACTCACGGAAGATGATGATGATGAATGGAGAGAGGAGGAAGATGGGGATGACTTTGTTGAAATGTTATCTATTGTTCCCTCTGATGGTGAAGAACAAAAGAAAAGAAAGGCTGCAACAAAGATCTCTCTGAAAAAGAAAGCTAAAAAGGTGATTTCATGGTCAGAGGGATCCCAAACAGGGGACGAGGAGGATGGTCCCAAAGTGAAAAGGAAGGGCAATCAAAATTCTAAGACTGGTGGAGAGGAGGTTGACAAAGGTAAGGAGAAAGTTGATGAAATGTGGGCCACGATTCACATTACTAAGAAAGGCTCTGCAAGGGATACTCCTGAAGCCGCTAATGTGCATCCTTTATCTAAAGATTTTTCCTACCTACATTCTAATGGAGAAGAAATATATGATGTTCTGACTTTAGCTCGGGAGGGGGTGACAAACTATTTCAAACTGACCAAATGGTTCCTCTTGGAGCTAAATAAAACCAATGTCAAAGTTCATGGTCTGCAGGAAAAAGTGTCTAATGAGGAGAGGGACCATTATGGGCCTATTAACAGGGAGCTGCAGAACAGGGTGGAAGATGTTGAAGAAGCCATCATTGTTTTAAAGAAGGATTATGAGAGCATGATGTTGGATATGGACAAGAAAATTAAGGAGATTAATATGTCACATCCCTCCAGTCAATGCTAGGGGTAGAATAAATAGATAAATTTAAAATGCCGTATGAAACAGTAAAAGAGACGGGAGAAGTCGTCAAACAGGAATTAAAGGAGGTGACTTCCTCCATTCTAGGGTAGGGGACAAACACCATTTAAGAAGTGAGGGCGCGATTTTTGCAGGAAATGGTGCGAGCATGTTGTGGAATGGTCACGCAATCAATAAGCATGTCATTCATCTCTTTGGCCATCCACGAATTGCAGTGCAAGGACGAGGTATGTCACGCAGGGTAGGGAAAAGGACCCGCGACCCTCCATAAATCGACACTTCGGGCTTTGTTTTGGGAAGAGAAGGAATGTTTAGGCAATTTTAGGGGCTCCTTGAAATATTTCATGGCATGTATGTGTGCTGAGCGCCTGGGTATGGGTGCCTTTCGAAGCCTGAGGAGATCATCAGGCACAAGGAAGCATGGAGAGGGCACAAAATATAGATGAATTCCCTCCAAGAGATGTGCTCAAATAGATTATAAGGATTGCAGGATACTCACGAAATGGATTTGTTGAGAAGGCTTAAGAAACTTTCAAACAAAATCAATTGGTGGGTGTGAAGCCAAATTCTACTACCATTGCCCGCACCATCCCTGCCTGCGCCACTATGAGAGCTTCCGCATGTTACGGATTACCATCAAAGCATATAAGATGGAAAATTTTCAGAGAGGATAGAGATGTGTTAGGGAGTTTTGTTCAATGCCATAGTTGCAAATGCCTTCATGGATATAGTTGTGACATGAACTACTTCACAGTATGCCTGAAAGAGACGAGATGCCATGGTCTGCAAGTCTTGGCAGGATGTTCACAAAAGACCTGGAAAACATTCGAGGCAACCCTGGGTCGTATCCTCCTTGCCAGAGCCCAAATGAGAACTAGGAGTCACCAGGTAAGATGCCCAAACCATGCTATTTATTATGCATTAGGGGAGAGGACCCAAGTAGTTGGGTATGTTTCAATAGTGTGATAGTAGCTGTTTATATAATGCCCAATATTTTGATCAATATTGAACCAATAGTTGTGACATGACTATCCATAATTAAATAAAATGTATTCCTTTGATCTAAAAAGCAACCAATCATGTGATGCCACATCAGCACTCAACTATTCATGATGTGAATGAACAAGTATTGGTCAACTACATCTTGACAAAAAACATGCTGATGTGGCATCATATTTGATGATGTGGCCCCAAAACAAAGCTATAAGCAGGGGACTTGCCAAGTAAGCTGTTGTAAAAAATTGGGAGTGATTTGAAATTTCCACGTAGGATAATTAGAAGTGTGAAGTTAGGGTGCTCAACTATTGGGTCCTCTCCCCTATGTGAAATAATGATGGATTGTAAATGATTTATACGCTATCCAAAATAGTCCATTATGGGATGGGTGCCATGTAAGAGATTTATCCGATTATATTGTGATTGCACATGTAGATGAGTGATTTAGGACCTTCGAATTAAGGTATATAGTTTCTTGCACTTGAGGGCATTCATTTCAATCTAAGTGAACTATCTCTTGAATCATGATCAAGTTTTGGTATGACTTGGATAGTTATAAGTCACATATTTGATTCAACCGGAGTTTAGAGTCTTTATTTAGTGAGTAATACACTATTGTTAATAGAACAACAAAAGAGGGAGGGAGTTAAAAATATTAATAACAAGGATTGTTTGTAAAATTGTATAAGATATTGATTACTATTATTAGAAATGGGGAGATATAATTAATGAATTTTATAATGTCAGTTACTTGATAAGATCCTCGATGGTATGTGGTGTAAATACCAACAAGTATGTCATTGTATTCATCATCGGGTTGATAACTAGATGAAGATTCACTTATCTTATTGTGCTATGACAAGAAGTTCTACTTTTAACATTGACACCAATCTAATTAGTCGGTGAGTAGTGGTTGTTGCTTATTTTTGCTTTGCTAAAGTATCAAGACTATTTTGTGTTGTAAAACAACTACCCATGTGACAATTAATAAGGTTATTGTATAGCCATTGAGCCTAGTCAAAGTAAGTGTGATGAGAGTTGTAATGGGTTATTTTAGCTCTCAAGAGTGTTGTGTGTTCCATGGTTGTATTCTAAAATATATATTCTTGTAATATGAATAATCTACAAATTAGTATGAGATATAGACTTGCTAAAATAATATTACCTTCTACACACTACTATTGATACACCCTTGGTCACTGGGTAGTGATTCAAGGGTGCTATGTTATAAATGATACCTTCCAGCACATTAGAGGAATGCTTAATTAGAGTAATAAGGGACCTCAATCCTATAATGTTGTGCCTAAGGGGTATTGTTCACTCTTGGGAGTTAGCCAAATAAAACCTTACATGGATTTTCTATGGAATATAGCTTTTGGATGTGGTGGTTATGATTACAATAATATAATTCATGGCATAGTGTCTTGGTCTAGTGATAAATATGATTGTGCAAACAAAGAGAATTTACTATTAAGTAATCAATCTAACTTTTGTGTCACAAAGATGAACTTATAAGATATTTTGAAAAAAATAAAAATAAATTATCAACTAAGAACTTACTATAAACAATGATTAATTATTTGAATAACTCCATGTTCAAACTTTAAGAGAAATAAGATGGCAAAGAGTCTTGAATCAAATCTTTAGCTGCAAGATAAACTTAAATATGAACCAAGAATCAGAGATAATTAATGTGGACCTTGGTTCTTGGTTGCATAATATTGTAAGGGTGACTTCATATAGTGGCACTACAACCACACTTACTAAACATGTTTTAATGTTGAAACTAACACTTTTGATAATTTGTTGATACCACAGTAAATGCTTTATATGGCTACATGATGTCTATCAACCTCTTAAATGCGAGAATCTTGATAATGGAAATATCAAGCGAACAAAAGAAGGATATTAGATCTATTGTGAACCATAATATGGTCGCATACTATAGATGGAAGGTAACTATCGTTTAATTTGATTATGTTGTTGAAATTAAGTTAACAAATAAACCTATGAGATCATGCTATCCAACATCTCTTGTGACCTTACTGTTGACCATCACGGTCATATTTGGTATAAATAAATTACCCAATCAAGGAACTAGACTATTATAAGAATATGGGGTGCTTCATAGGGTAAAGGAAAACTAGAAGATCAAGAATATTATTAGTAATATTATTAATGATTTTCATTTCTTGGTCTAATGGATATAGTGTTACCAAGTTTCTTAAGTAGGATTTGGGCATTGATTATAACCTAAACAAGCTCCTAAATACTATTGCTTGTTCTTTGAAGGTATCTATTGACCCTTTGAGTATAAGAACCTCAATATTGAACCTATTATATGAGTTTCAAATGGAAATGATTTCCTATTTGTTTGTAAACCAAGGTAATTTCATAATCTTAGCCCCTATGTTGATAAGACAAACCTTGGGATGTTCAAGTTGGTTTATGATTAATGTTGGGTATAGTTTAATTAAAGACATCAATATCTTTAAGGGAAATGTTATGGTATGGTTTACCAAATGGTGAACTAACTTATGATTCCTAACTATTGTCAACTATTGTAGTGTCAAAAAATGTACTCCTTTACATTTTCACACTATGTTTGGGTCCCTTAATAAACTAGACTTATTTAAGTCTCTAATTAGCCTAATTATGCATCTAAAACCCTAATTAATTACAATTTCCAAAAGGGGAATCATGATTTAATTAATGCAACTATCATTTTTAACACCTTGAAATGAACAGGTCCTAGCAATTTAGGTTAGGACCCATTCGCCCTTGGGTCCCCTTTAGTTGCTTAATTCAAATTTCAACATGTTTTTGGCAACCTTTTTATGATCCCAAATTCAAATTCAAATTTTGGCGTGTAATGTTTAATTTTTGGGAAATTAGAAAATTGTCTATAAAAGCAAGGTCTTTTTATCAATTCAAATCCTAGCACAATAAAGAGATTATCCCTAGAGCTAAGATTATTGTCAAAGGTGTTCAAGAGCAGATTTCTCAAGCATTTGTTGCAACATTCAAGATCTCAAGCATCATGTCAAAGTTATCAAGCATCATGCATGTTTTGGAGCTAACATTGTGATGTAGGTTTCAAGCATTCAAGTCAAATTTCAAGCATCAAGATCACATCATCAATCAAGCCATTTCATGCAAGATCTAGATCTTGGAGAGATGTTCTAAGTTATAGTTCTTCAAAGATCTCAAATGAAGGGTTTGGTGAGATGCAACATAGCACTTGTTCATTCATCATTCCTTTCAAGTGTCATTATTTCATTTCAAGGTTTGATTACTAAAACAGGGTTTGACCAAGGAAAACCCCCATTCACCAAAAACAAAAAAAAATCTCTCTTGTGTGTTTTGCAAATCTTAGGTTGAAGAAGGATTGAAGATCTATCAATAAAGCAAAATTGCAAAAAAAATCAAAGTTGCAAAGTTGTCAACATTGTCGTCAAACCATGAAAAATCACTTTTAGAATTTAATTCTGAATTTTCGACTATGAAACCTAGAGGAATTAGGAGTGCAAACATAGGACCAGAGGACTGTAAAAGCATATTTTCAATCCCTATAGCAAGACCCATTCGCCCAGGAGGACACTCAACATAACCTTTTTGCAACAAGTGCATAAAATCACATCCTTCTCAGATATGTTAAAACTTTTTGAATTCTCTCTGATTAAGGTTTAATTTAGAGGTTTCATGTGTTACATTGCATAATTGCATTCATTTGGTATTTTTCATTCATCTCCCAAAAGTGCATTTCAAGCTAATTTACCTTGTCCTAAGTCATAAGGAAAATGAAATAAGGAAGATAGGTGCATCATAAATGTCCCCCATTCTAATTTTAAGATCACCCAATTTTCCATGTTTCATTTTGGTGAACCCGACATTATACATCAAAAATTCTAAATTTGGAGTCCATTCAAACCCTAGATCTAGGATTTGCATTAGTTTGCATTGCATTGCATTAGTTTGCATCTTATTTAGGATTGTTAAAATTGCATTAGTTTGCATATCATTTAGTGTTTTAGGTTTGCATTTTGCATCCTTTAAAATCTAAAAAAAATAAAACTTTGCATGCATATTACATTGATTTTGCATAGTACTTGCATATTAGTGTAATTTTCATCATTCACATTCACAAATAGGATCAAAATTGCATTTCAAAAAGTGTTATATTTTCCATCATTTTTCATTCATTGCACTTGCATTTAGACATCAAAATCTAGAAAAATCAGTCATTGAAACAACAATTTATAGTCTAAAACAAGAAATCCATTGAACCTCAAACTCATATTTAAATTTTTGCAACCTCTGTGTTAAGACCCATTTTCCCCAAGGAAAATCTTTCTTTGTATAGGTGTTGTTTCAAACTTTCAGGCAGTGATTTGTCTTTGTTTTCTTCATTCTGATTTGTTGTTAAATCTAGGTTTCAATTTTAGAAATCAGAAAAATCTGTCATTGTTTGCATTAAGTTAAATTGGTCAAATCGAGTGCATTGTTTGAAATCAAAATTGGCATTAAAAACATATCATTTTCAATATCTTGCATTCAAATATCAGAAAATCTTCAACTTTGCATAAAAAATCATCATGGACATGTGTATGGGTAATATATGGAAAACCTTAAGATCTTTGGTAGATGTTTCAAGTTGTGTGTTTGGTGAAGAACCTAATGCAATTGATACTATTAATGAACCTTCATCTCCTAATGAATGTACTTGTGAGTTGGATATCTTAGTTCAAGATGAAGATATCATGCAACAATTCATACAAGACTCCTTACACAACCTTGAAAACAATGCATCCTTTTATCCATCCATGCAAATGCCACCTATAATCCCATCACTTGATATGTTCAACCTCTGACATCCTAAAATGGAAGCACAAAACATGCCTCAACCCATGATTGAACCCAAAGCCCTTCCACGTAACCAAGACTAACCCATGAAAAATTCTTTGCCTATTTCCTATAAAAGACCAAGAGATAACAAAATAAGTCCTATTGTCCCTCATAAGATCAAATAAATTTACAGAGTTAAAGAGAAAGTGGTTGAACAACCGACCATGGTTCCTTCTATTCCTCCCTTACGGGAAGAAAAGAAATCAATGGTTGATAAAATTGCTCCTACACAATCACAACTTGAAAATCGTACAAAAAGAAATATAAATGCTAAAGAGCATAGGCATAAATGTCGTGCTATTTCTCATAGATTGAAAAAAGAGAATAAAAGAGAAAATCAAGATCAAACACCAATTGAAACAAAGCATGATGAATCTCCACCTTCACCATAGAAAAAACAATAAGAAACCTCTATGGACATTATCATTAGGCCTCTTGTTATGATTAACTTGGATGATGATGATGAGATTGCTAAGATTAATGAAGAAGTGCATAAGGAGTTGAATTTATTGTTTTCCTCTTCCACGAGCTTAGATGATAAAAACCGTGATAATCCTCCTAACAAGAGTGACTCACCACGTGTTGAACCTAGTCATGCTCCTAGTACAACACTTTCCATTGTCCCTTTGGCTAGTTATCCGCCTTCTGCATATGTTGAACAAGATGGGATGCAAATGACTTGCTATAGGTTGACTTGCATGTGACATACTAGTATTGTCTTTGTCTTCATATTCGTAGGATTGCCCGCATGGATCCCCATTGTGAGTCATTTGGTGTTCTATATGTCAGAGCTCACTTTGATCACTCCCGGTCACTCTGTTGGTGCAAGGATACAAAGGAAGCGAATTTGTTGTGACATTCTTTTATTTGTATCTACATTCTTCTATATCATAACCATTTATCTTTTCATTTGGCTTGTGTTTTCCTTTTGGGGATGACGCAAGGTGTCAAGACATTCAGGTGTCTTCCATGTTGACCCAAAAAATTATCTCTCTCTCTATGTGTCATTCCTCTTTTGTGCTTGTTGTT